>JAQIWV010000076.1:0-16062 GCA_034696705.1 Isotomurus plumosus
CATTTATTTCAAAGTAAAACATAACCCTGCGCAATATTTATATGATCAGGGTCAGGATGCGAATATAACTCATACTCATATGCAGTTTGCCACATAATAATAGCACGTACAGACAAAAACTGCATCCAGGCCAACGATTAAGCTTTTAGTGTGTGTGGCGTACGTAATTATTCTCTTAAGGCAGTTGGAGCAGATAATACAAGTCCCAGTAACACAGGTAGGGACAACAGACGCTTTTAGTTAAGATATGTATGTGATTTATTTGATCCGCTATGAACGGGTATGTAAATAAAATAATAACTGCAAAAGTAAAGCATTTGTTGATGTAACTAAAGATTTATGTTCATAAATGGAATCATAGTTTATTCGAGAAAAAGCAATAACATTACAAGTCAATCAATAGAATTAACAAATCACTACTAATATAGTCAACCTGCAAGAAGTAGTTATCCTGCTATAAACGAACTTGGCTTACATTTCCGGTTACGAAAGGCAATATAGAGACAATCCCGTTCAGTTAAAGTAGTTGGGTTGTCGAGAATCCAATCAGCAACGTCGACTTGTAATTTGTCGACTGCCACTCGAGGGCTGATGTCCATGAGCTGGCACAATAGAGTGTACCAGCGAGTGATAAGGTTCCAGTTGAATCCCTGTAACATATAGATTGAATGCAGATGTTTAGAACAAGTTATATTTTCAACAGGAATACGAAAAAACTGGAAAACTCACTTCACAGTCCACACGGTGTTGATCCATCTTGTCTGGACGAGTAGACATGATGGTCACGTTCAGAACAGGTGCTACTCGATTCTCCGCCAACTCGAATGAAGTTGAATTGGTTGTAGTTGTCGTGGTGGTTGTGCTGACGGTGGTGGTCGTAACAATCGACTTGAAAGTCGTCAATCCTTGGCACCGCGCAGACCGGGTCTCCATCGGCGCTACATGTGTGACAGTGGATGTCACTGGAACAGGAGTCGATGTAGTAGGCTCAGTGTCGTAGGTCTCATTGTCTAGCACTAAAAAAACGTGAAAATATGCATTAAACTAATACCGAATTCAAAAGAAGTTGATTGACACTTACTTTCCATTGTAGTCGATAGAAAAGGAGTAGATGTTAAAAAAGGCACATCTTCAGTGGTAGCAGTGGAAGTTAACACTGCTTCAGCAAATTCCTGAGGGGAAGGAACTGGATGATCAAGTGGAAGGGTAGTGGATTGAAGAAAAGGCAAAACAAGCAAGGGTGCTTGCTCGGTGGTGGTGGTATGCATGGTGGTGGAAGTGGGAGGCTCCGTCACTGCTGCAGGTGGCTCAGTTGTAGAGAGGAATGAATGCCGGCCTTGCTGTCCTTCATACGCTACATAAAAAACCAGTTTGTTCGATTATTATCTCACAAACACTATCAATGCGACACGTACTTTCGATTGTAGTTGAAGGTAGATATTCTGTGGCTGGAGTGGTTGTAGGTACTGACTCTGTAAACGAGTTTGTTGAGGTCATCTGATGATCATCTGATGGAGCAGTGGAAGAAATGAGAGAGACGAGAACAGGCACGTGTTCTGTTGTGATGGTGACTAAGGTGGTGGTGGCCGCGGTGGTAGGTTCTGTGGGCGGGTTAAGGGGCATCTCGCGACGCCGTGAATACGTCACAGCCTGTAATGATGACTGAGTAGTAGACGGGAATTGAGACTGCCCTCGGGGTTCCTCCTTCGCTATAAAAACAACAAACAACAAAACAGTTCTGTTAGAAAGCTACCATTCTACCGTCTTCACCTGTATAAGAGTTTAGTGTGCTTACAATATTCACGCTCGTACACATGTGAGCGAGGTGTTGTCCATAGTATTGTCTCGTTCTCACGTCTGTAGTCCGACGGAAGATGTGATCCTTTTGTGGTGTATGATCCAATTAATTGAGAGTCTGGCACTGCGTCCCCACGCATAGACAACTGAGCGATAGATTCTGTAAATATAATACAATCAATGTAGCAGGTGCGTAATAACACACTCTATTCTGATATTGGTTTGCTTACCTTCGACTCGAATGAATCTTAAACAACCTCTGTGATTTCTAAACGCCAACTTTGTGGTCTTGTAGTCATAATCCCGCAGAGCAATACACTTTGCCTTGGGCTGCCGTGGGTCCGACGGTATTGTCCACAAACACCCACTTTTCACACAAGGCTCACAGGTCGGATTGCCCCCGCATGCAAAGGCAGCGTCGACTAAAGTTAACACGACAAGAAGAAGGTAAAACTTCATCTTTGGACAGAGAAATGGGAATGGAATCTTAATGATATTTGCACGTTAATGTAGGGTCATCTGAATGTTCTTAGTCATGTAAAAGTAGATGAGATGTGCAAAAGTTTCATAATTAGATCATTAAATTGTCATCTGAACCTTTTCCGTTTCATTTAAGTGTTTAAAAACCTGAAAAGGCGTTCTCACACATTCCTTTTGCCCAACTCACTCTAGTTCAGAGATCCCACGATGTCAATACGTGAATGACAGTTGACCCATAAGTTATGTGAATATAGTAGGAGTAGTTGTATATATGTTTAGTCAAATATGCAATAAATCATAAATAAATTTTATTAAACATTAATTTTGAGTTAGTTGCCACTTTGGGATTTTCGTTTTACCTCTTGTGTATACTTGTAATACATCGTAGTACACAATATATAAATATCTAATGGATCATCGTTTTTTACATTTCAGAAGGTTTTATGACAAATTACCAGTATTTATGTATATATAAGATGAATCTTCCACACTGAAAGCAGTGTTTCAATTTCCCCGTCCAGGACAGTTTTGGACAGTGGCTGAAATTATTTTGGGCACTGGCATTAACCATATGTAACCCTGTCCAAGGCTTAATTTAATTTACAGATAACCAAATCAGTTATCAGTCCAGGTAGGAAGAAATGAACTTTTATCTTTCATTTCTTCTCGTGCAAGCATGGACTGCTCACTACTTGTTTCTTGCATAAAGTGCATTTCCCAGAAATGCACTTATGCTGTGTTGCCTTCTAAAATCCGTGTGTGTGTGGACTCGACGCTGAGGTTGGAGGGGGAGGTCTCCTTGACGCTGCAGACCATCTGTCCATGGTGGTTGGACCCCAAGGAACAGGAGGAAGCTGCAGTGCCAGCAGAAGCAGCAGCAGTTCCAGTGGAAACTGCGTCAGCGTCTTTGGGGATTGGTAAGTTTTTATGTCCTTCTGCGATGCATAGTAGGATTAGTATTGATGTAATTATATTTTTATGTTACAGTAATCGGTGTTCTAGTCCTACTATGCATCGCAGAAGGACTTGTGTTCATGTGGGTGTGGCGGCGACGTGGATTGCTGTTCATACAGCAGAACAGGGAGCTGGATGAGCCTGAGGAGGAAGAAGAGGAGCTGACCTCTCGGCAATACGTCGAGAGGTTCATTGAGGCCCGGAGACGGTCATGGGAAGCTGCAAACCCCCCCATCGCCGAACCTGCAGACATTCCATTAAATGAAATAAACATCGAGAACGTCGGCGATGGGGAGGAGGAGTTTCATTCACTTGGAAGTGACGACGACACGGCCACCACTACAGTTTAAGTGTGATTGTTTTTTTGTTTATTCGGCCCAAAATTAAGTAAATTTCATTGTTTGTTTCTAAATTATTAGTGTTGTATATTTTATTTATCATGTCTCATCGTATGAAAGTATGTTTGTTGGATGAAAGTAATAATTTGGCCATAAATATCAAAAATGTATGAATGTGAATGTGTGTGAATGTGAAGTTGCGGGTATTTCGGAGGATCGGATCGCTACAGGACCCCGAAGTAGCACAAATGGCTAAAAAAGCGACACCCTATTCTACTCAAGGCTGGGCGGAGGTTCCCGGAGTCGGTCAATCCAATAGCGAGAGGTGCGGACTGGGAACCGGGCAGTTGGAACACAAAGTGACAAAAAGAATGATTCTGTCGGTGGCTCACAAAATATTCGACATCGTGGGTGTGACTTGCACCGAAGATTCAACTTCAAGAGTTGTGGAAAGCAAAAGTAGGTTGGGACGAAGAGATTGCCGATCAGTTCGCGAAGAAATTTCGTCAATGGGAAAAAGAACTTCACCTCTTGCGGCAGCTGGAATTCCCTAGGTGGATTGCCGGGAGGGAAGCCGAAAAACGAAGTCTCCACACATTCACGGACGCTAGTAAACAAGCCTACGCTGCGTGTGTTTTACTGCGAGTGGAACGTGAGGTTGGTGTGCAAATACAATTAGTTGCAGCAAAATCTCGTGTGGCATCCACGAAGAAGATGAGCATTCCAAGGCTGGAACTGCTTGGGTGTTGTATTGGAGCTCGTTTGACATCGAGTGTCAAGACTGCGTTGGAGATCGAAGACATCTCTACAGTTTACTGGACGGACTCGTGTAATGCGCTCTTCTGGATTCAACGCACGGAGAACTGGGCAACGTTCGTGTGGAATAGAGTACAGCTGTACAGGAGATTGGAAGACTTACTAATCCACAGGATTGGAGACATGTCTCTGGAGAACTAAATCCAGCAGACCTTCCGTCAAGAGGATGCCGCGCCTCTCACTTGTTGGAGAGCCGCTGGTGGGAGGGACCTGAATGACTTTACTTGCCGGAATAGGAGTGGCCCAGGAGCAAAATACAGTGTGACTTGGATGTAGTAATGGCCGAGAAGAAAAAGTCAGTGGTGTCGCAAGTTGTAACTTAAGAGGCAACTCCCTGGTATCTTCAGCGTTTCTCATCCTACAGGAGGTTGCTCTGAATGATTGCAAGACTTCTCAGTTAAAGAAACGTAATTTCAAAGTATTCCAACGGAAAGAAGAAATTGAAAAAAGAAGTGGTAGTGTCAGCAGGAGAATTGGAACTAGCCGAGTTGTACTTGCTACGGATGGTGCAACATGATAATTTTAAAGACGGCGACCTTCTGTTAAACCAATTGAATGCAGTGAAGGACGAGTTTGGCCTGTGGAGAGTGACTACGAAGATTGTCATGCGCGTTGATTTTGAAGACTTCCGCTACCCTATCCTCCTGCCAAATAACAACGAAGTTGTGAAGATGTTGATCCGTCATGAACGTATGAACAGGAGCCACTGTGGAACTCAAGTTCTACGGAGCGTCATCCGAGAAAGTTTTTGGATTCCGAAATCTCGGCAAGTGGTGAGAGAAGTTCTCAACAGATGTGTTAGCTGCCGACGACAACAAGTTAACCGGATTGCAGCTATCGAAGCACCTCTACCTCTACCACTTGACCGTGTCAGAGGTTCTGCAGTTTTCGAGGTGACAGGTGTGGATCTTGGAGGACCCCTGTACCTGAAGACAAAAGAGAAAGTCTGGTTTGCTGTGTTCACTTGTGCAGTTTACAGAGCCGTACACCTTGAACTTGTCTCGTCGCTCTCAACGGTAGGATTCATGATGGCATTAAGAAGATTAATTGCCAGACGTGGACGACCGAGTACAATACGTTCAGATCATGGAACCAACGTTGGGGGGATAAACAACGCCATGGCGAAACTGGACTGGACTAGAAAAGCAGACGGCGATTCACCGTATTCGCTGGATTTTTAATCCACCAAGGGCACCGTGGTGGGGAGGCTGGTGGGTGGGAGAGCCTCGTTGGACTGGTAAAGGGATTGTTGCGTCGGGATTTGGGACGTGCAAGTCTCTCCTACGAGGAACTAATTACTTTAATGTGCGACGTTGAGGAAGTGTGCAACTCCAGGCCACTTACCTATGTATCAGAAGATACCGATGATCTCGTCCAGCTGACTCCGTCCATGTTCTTAATGGACCTGAAGACAACGGGAGTTCCAGACTTGGACAAGATTGATGAAACAATGCTGAACTGAAGTTTCGACAGCAATTGAGGTTTGACTTACGGGAGCGTTTCCGCACCGAGTACCTTGGAAAGCTCCTTTACCTTCATCAACTGAAGAAGACAGACGCGTTACGTGTTGGTGAGATTGTTCTTGTTGGTGACGACAACCGGAAACGCATCGACTGGAGACTCGGACTTATTCTCGCGCTGCACCCAGGCCGAGATGAAGTGGAGCGAGTGGCGACGGTGAAGACTGCATATGGAGAGGTCACTCGTCCTATACAACGACTATTCCCACTGGTAGTGAGAGCTGAAGCCCCGTTCTGAAGAAGGTGGAAAGGGCTGATCCAGTGGAAGAAGAACAGAACCAAGCGAGAACGCGATGTGGCCGCGTTGTCAAGATGCCGGCACGATTCATGGATTATTTTTTTCGTTTGTTTTTGTTAATGTATTAATATTAAGGTTACTATTTGACCTCCTACCCCTTGTTTCGAAGGTCAAAAGTGGGAGAAATGATGGATATGATCAGTGAATTCCCAACTGAGATACACTCACTGCACGTCTTATAAGATAATTTGTCTGGAAACTCCAAAAGAATGTGAAATGAAGAACTTGAGACATATTCAACTTTTCCTTTGCAAGATGTGCGGCTACATACTGCAGATATAATGTCTTATTTCAGTATCAAGCCAATAAATCCTTTAAAACTTATTTTATTGAAATTTTGAAACTTATTATGGGTCACAAAAGCAAATGTTTTGGAAGTGTTGCAACGTAGCAGTATTTTAAGCTTCGAATAGAAGAATATTGGAAAATATATTCACAAGTTTGTCGAGATATTTTTTACGCTCGTTTTGAAATTTTTTTTTCTGGTGAAATTTATTTCTATTTGGGACGACAGCGTACGAAAACAATTGACTGTCAACTGAAGACTGTAATATGAAGCCTGTGAGAAGACTGTCTCGTTCGGGGACTTTCAAATCGACAGTAATGAATAAAGAGTGTATTTAATAAGGATAGTCGAAAATGTCGACAGAAGCGGAAGGAGAGTATTTTTTGCTGTGTCTGTTTAATGATCGACAGGGGAGTCATTGGTGAGGAGAAACTTCTGGAAGAGTCCTGCCTCCTGGGCAAAGGTTAGGTTCACCCGGAGGATTCTGACAGGTGTCTCTACCTGCCCCTCCAGGTCCCCTACCGCGAGACGCATGTTGTCGAAATGAATCATCTCCACTTGAGTGCCTTCATCTGCTTTCGACAAATTCTCGTACTTCGAGTTATGCGCGGAAAAGTCCAGTGGATCTCCAAATATGTAGTTCACAGTATTGAAAACTGACTTTTTGTTGTCTGCCATGAACTTCTCCAGCTCCACGGTCCTCAAGGGTCGACCCAACTCTTTGGAAACTTCAAAGAAGTCGTTCATCGAATATTCGTGAGGGTTTGTTAGGTTAAAGACATGCATAGTTTCGTCAACAGTCGACCACAAAATTTTGAGGAGGAGTGACGCTGCTTGGTCGACGGGAACGACTGCGAAGGGAACTTGAACCGAAGGCACGGTTCCATTCACGAGCAATTGGATGTAGCGGCTGAAGATGTGGCCATCGTGGAGATGGAAGCGGCCAGTGCGAGAGTCACCCGAAAGATGCGGCAAACGGACGATTCGGATTGGCACTCCCCTCCGCGCAGCCTCGCCCAAGAGCACCTCTGACACGAACTGTCTCGAGTCATATCCGTGCTCCCCCCAGTAGCATAGCTCTTCGCGACTCCCGCGCAGCAGCCTCTCTTTCAACAAGCGCGCTGAAGTGCCCCGCCGCACCGGCAGAAGACCGTTGACATGACAGACGAATTTCAACTTCTTTAGACACGCGAACTCCAACACATTTCTGGTCCTTTCAGCCTCCTGCTTTATTCCAGAAATAAACTCGTCTTGCGACGACTTTAGTCGAATGTTGACCACAGCGTCGACTTCAGACGCCAGCTTGTCATACTCAGAGTGAGGAATTCCCAGCTCTGCAGTCGCATCCTCGTCTGTTGAAATCATTTCGCATTTGGACATATCAACCCTCAAGGCCTCCTGTTTGAGTAGTGTCATCAGCTCTTGATTCTGAATTTTTGTACCAAGAATGACAAGTTTTCTGACGTTGGACCGTTCACTCAAATTCTGTAGAACAAATGCCACCAACTGACTATCAACTGTTCCGGTAACAAGGATAGTGACATCCTCGCCATTCAAATCTGGAAGTCGTTCAAAAGCTGGAGGGAAAACGGCAAGCAACTTTGCTTGGGACAAAATGAAGTCGGCCTTTTCTTCAGCAGACAACTCGTCGTCCTCCAGAATCATCTCTTGGAGTTTCTTAGCCAACTTTCGAACTGTGTTGGTGTCAGCAAGGACCTTGGCGGAGAGCGTGGCCTTAGACCCAAGGATGCTTTGCAGGGCGTTCTTGAGTTCCACCATCATGAGGGAATCCAGACCCATTTCCTGCAGACTCTGATCCACGTCCACAATATCATTGTCGTCCATCTTCAGAATTTGCCTGATGACGATAGTAATCATATTTTCGAAGACGAGCTCTATCGCCTTCGGGTCTCTTTTCGCCGCCTCGACTTGACTCCAAAACTTCTCGGTTGACAAACCGACGCTTAGAAGTTTGTCGCCACTGGTCGTAGTTGCGATTTTTTTGCCGTAGCTGCGGCTGATCCACGGAAACAACGTTAACATCTTCATAAACTCCCCTTCGAATACGGTGACCTGCGGTTTGTGGCTGCGGAGGATTTCCTTGAGGGACCCGAATCCCTGGAGAGGTGCAAACGGAGTGCAAAAGTTCAACACGATGTCCGCTGCCACGCCTACGAAACAAGATAAACGTAAAGCTGGCACAACGACTATTTTGCGAATGGAAGAATTTACCGACTTGACCCCACTGTCCCCAGTTGACAGAGGTTGCCGGGAGTCCCCTGGCGTGACGAAAGTGCGCTAATGCGTCAAGGAAGGCGTTCCCCGCGGCGTGGTTGCTCTGTCCCACTGTTCCAATGGTCGCAACTAAGGAGGAGTACAAGACAAAGTGTTCCAGAGGATAGTTGGTGCTCTGCGTCAGTTGGTGGAGATTCCACGCTCCATTCACTTTGCCGTTAAAAGTCTCTTCGTACTTCTCCCACGTCTGATTCGGAAACATGGCGTCCGAAAGACAACCAGCCGCGTGCTGAATTCCACGAAGAGGAGGAAACTTCAGTCCGTTCAGATTCACTTCTCCGTTGTTGATGCTCTCAACGAGTCTCTTGCAGTCGCCATAATTCCCTACGTCAAGTTGAATGGTTAGGACGGCTTTTCCTTTGGCGTTGAGTTGTGAGATGACGCGGGTGGCGTTGTCGTTGGGTGGACGTCGCCCGCACAGAATAAGGAACTTTGCTCCCTCACTGGCCATCCACTTGGCTGCCTCCAGTCCGATTCCCCCGAGTCCTCCGGTGATAAGATACGTGCTCCTAGCGCTAAACAGAAAGTGACGTCGCTCACTTCCCCCGGCAACCTCCTCTGGCATCCTCATGACGACCTTTCCTATGTGTCGTGCTTTCTGGAGATAAGTAAGAGCATCGCGGATATCGACCGACTCAAAGGACTCATAAGGAAGTGCATGGAGTTTCTTTCGTCTCAAGAAATCGTCCATTTGGCGAAGAAGATGCTGCCAAGTTTCTTTCGAGACTATTGATAGGTCCACCAAGTGATAATTGACGTCAGGACGGATGTGCCGGATATCACTGTCACTCCAGACGTTCAGTTTGCTCATTTCAACGAAGCGTCCGTTATCGGTGCAAATGTTGAGAGACGCTTCCTTAAATCCAGGTCCAGTGAGTGAATTGAGGACTACGTCAACCCCGCGACCGCCTGTAACTCTCATGACGTTCTCGGCATAAGTCAAGTCGCGTGAATGGAAGACGTCCTCCAATCCTACAACTTCTCGTAGGTACGCGCGTTTCCGTCTGCTTCCTGCAGTCGCAATTATCCTCGCACCGACTTCTCTTGCGACTTGGATAGCGGCAAGGCCGACGCCCCCGGACGCAGTGTGGATAAGCACCGTCTCCCCTTTCGTCAGTTTTACCACGTCAACAAGACAGTGGTACGCTGTCGTGAAGACAGCTGGCAGCGTTGAAGCATCGGCGAATGTCAAATTTGCAGGGATTTGGACGAGAACATCTTCAGGGACGACAATGTGACTAGGGAGGCCTTCGAAGTGGAAGAATGCGCCGAAGACAGCGTCTCCAACTTGCAAGACCCGTGTCTTCGGCCCAACTGCAGTGACCACACCCGCCATGTCCGTCCCCACCGCGGAATTCTTGTCAAAGTGACTCGTCGGCTTAAGGACGCAGAGGAGATCTTTAAAGTTTAAAGCTGCAGCCTTTAACACTACTTCAACGTAGTTCTCAGTGACCTCGTGACGCTGCGCCGCGGCAAACTGGAGGTCAGCAATGGCGTTGGTCTTCGGAAGAATCAAAGCGAAGCGCTGGACATCTTCAGGCAATGACAATGGAGACGTGTTTACTATCCACCGTTTCAGTCTCGCAGAGAACGCCTTGTGTTCTCGCAAGGCAACAAAATCATCCTGCGTGGACCACAGCAGGCGGAGGAGACTTGCGACGTTGCCGTGGGGGGAGTGGTGGGGGTCCAGGTCGACGTTCAGGACACGGAAGTCCGAGTGTTCACTCCGAAGTGTTTTGCTCATTCCCCACAGAGCTGCTGCCTGTGGAAAGACGACACTCTGATCACCCACGACGACTGACCCTCTCGTGACCACCGTCAACTTCGGAGTCACCGCCACTTTGGTAGACACTAACGTCTGAATTAGTTGGAGGAAGCGCCTTGTCGGCTCATTTGCGTCGAAACTCTTCCCTTCTGAGACGAACACGACTCCTTCCACTCGACCCGTGTCCATCTCTAACTTCAACTTTGTGGTATTAACGTCATCTGTGAGAAGAACGCGTCTTCCTTGCCGTTCCAACTGAGATGCCACTTCCAATGCGACGTCGTCTTCGGCAGATCCTCGCGCTACAATCCATGTCTTCATCGTCTGTAACGTTGGCACAGAATAATCAAAGTTTGATGGACTTGCTTGAGCGACGATCAGTCCGGTGTTGGTGATTGGAACCTTGAAGAGATTCGTCGACGAGAATCCGGAGAAGGAGAGAAGTGGGACCCAGGAAGTCTCGGGAACGATGCAGTGATATTGACGAAGGTCAAAATCCTCGAATCTCCAGTAGCCGTCGACCATCCCGAACACTAAGTCGAAGAAAGGCTGGGGTTCAAAAGCCTCGACGATAAGGTCAAGTCCATTCCGTCGGAGGAGATGCCTCACGTTGGCCATCGTCTCCTTCATTACACGAGTGGCGTGGAGGACGTGAGTGGCGACCACGACGTCAAAATCGTCGTGGAGGAATCCCTGCGTCTTCGGGTCTTTCTCAATGTCCAGTACTTTAAAAGTCATCCGGTCCTTCCATTCCACTAACGACGTCTCACCTGTCTTAAAAAATCCCGCAGAGATGTCGGTAAACGTGTAAGAGAAGTCGACGCCACTCTCCGCCAGCGCCGGAAGAATAGCTCGTGTGGATCCACCAGTTCCCGCGCCTACCTCTAGAATCCTCAGCTGACGCTTTCCTTCATTCGCATCGTGTTTGACGTCATCGCAGAGATTTCTAATCATCTCACCGAGCAGTTGGTTGGTCTGCACGCACTGCTTGAATTCCGTGTACACTTTTTCCGCGACGCGGCCCTCTCCGAAGAGGAACGGCAGGACGGACTCCTCACCGCGCAGAATCCCCGGCAAGGTTACCGATGGAACTGAGCGCAGACACTCACGCTCGAACTGAAAGACTTTGAGCGACCGGTCTATCTCTGCAATTCTGATTTCTAATTTCGACAGCGACGGCAATGGCTGCGTCAATTCAAACGTCCAATCCCTTCCGCGAACAAAATTGGTGTACCGCCCAATGATTTCAAACATACGGCGAACATGAAGTGAAAACTTAGGGACGATCTTTAGTTGGCTTCGTAATTGACGTACGTCCACTATCTCGCCTACTTTTGGGGACCAGCCGAGCTCCATGAAAGCGCCGAGTCCCTGCAGAGCGGTAAGCTCTTCGATCCTGGTGGTCTCCAGGATCTCCTGGGGGGACTTGGGTGGTTGCTGCCGCACGTATTCCAGAATGTGGAGTCCTGCGGGAGTGTCCAGAAAACTTTTCGACACTGTTGACTCTTCGCTGACCACACGGACTCTGGAGGGAAGCCACTCCTCCTCCAAGAATTGCGGCAGCACCAACTGCTGGGACTGTAGAGCGTTTTGTATTCCAATGACACTCGTAGGGACCAACGTTACTCCACTCATCACGGCAACTTTTTTTCCATTCGCGTCTCTCAGAACGGCAGACGGCTCAGACAATGTCATCACGACGTGCACGAAAAGTGACGCATTCGAATTGGATGTTCCGAACCACGTGAAGTGGCCGATTTTGACAGGGACCATGAGTTCAGTGATGTTGTTGTTTTGGGAGGCGATGAGAGTCTGGATCATCGCGTCAATGACGACGGGATGCGTTAAAAACGCGTCTCCAGGGGGAACGACCACTTCCGCCAACGACTCCTCTTCTCCACGCCACAAGCAACGTATACTGCGGAACATCTCCCCGAAGTTCAGCCCGACTTGACGAAGACCGTCATAGAAGGCATCCGTGTCCACTGGGGTCAGTGACTCCTTGAGGAGATCGATGTTGAGTGTCTCCGGAGCAAGAAGGGCTGGACAGTCGATTGAGGAGATGGCAAACTTGGCGGTGGCGTGCCGCACCCACCTTTTGTTGCCATTGGCGTCAGTGTGGCGGCGATGGATTGACATGACATTCCAGTAGGAGTCCTCCGATGACGCAGCCCTCTCTGGAGGAGCAACGAGCGTCTGAAGGTCGACCTCCTCCTTCTCGGCCATCCCCAGCGGCGTGTCCACAGACAAATCCCGTATGAACACCGCCCCCCGTGGAAACCGGAACTCCTCCCACTCCGCAAGCGTTGCACTCTGCCCCGCCGCCAGTGCCATTTCGACGAAGCCGGCGGCCGGGAAGATGACGTTGTTACCCACGACATGGTCCTTGACGTACGTCTCTTTCTGGAGGGAGAGGCGTGTGTGGAAAGTTTTAGTGGGCGCTGCGCTAGGAAGGCGGAAGTGGAGGAGTGGGTGGAGTTGGTTTCCGGAGAAGAGGAGTCCATCACCTTTCGACTTCTCGAACCAAAACTTCCTCCGCTGAAAAGGATACGTCGGCAGCCCCCCCACCTTCATTCCCTCCACGGTATCGTACACATTACTCCACTTGACCTCCATGCCGCAAGTGTACAGTTGACCCAGCGACTCCAGCATCGTCCGCCAGTCACTGTGGTTTCTCCGAAGACTTGGCAGAAGTGTCATCGAAGTCAACTGACATTCCAAGTTTTGGACCACCAAAGCTGACAGTACTGGTTGCGGTCCAACTTCCACAAACAGAAATCCGCTGTCTGCTTTAAATGACTGGCACGCTTTACCAAATTTAACAGGTTGACGTGTGTGTCGCACCCAGTACTCCGCGTCAACTGACGTCAACTCCCGTCCTTCCATTCCGGAGACGAACGTGCAAGTTGGTGGTTTATAGTTGACGGACTGCGTCACTTTTCTGAGCTGCGGCAACGCAGAGTCCATCATTCGGGAGTGAAAGGCGTGTGTGGCCTCCAAAACTTTCGACTTCACTCCGTTGTTGTCGCAGAACGTCTTTAACGCCGAAATAGATTCTGTCGTTCCGGCGACTGTCGTCTGCTCAGGTGAATTTGTGGCTGCTACGTCAACTAATAAATCCATTCCGGCGTTCTTCAAGACTCCAAGGGTGTTTTGTTCGTCGACATTAAAGACAATCATCTTTCCTCGTGGAAGATTGTCGATGAGTCGACTTCTCGTGGCGACCAGCTTGACCGCGTCCTCCAGGCTGACAATTCCCGCGACACACGCAGCGGCATATTCCCCGAGACTGTGGCCGAGGACAACTTCTGGATTGACGCCCCAAGTTCTCCACAACTCCGCCAAGCACAAGTCAACGACAAATATTGCCGGTTGGCTGTACAGCGTCTGGTGGAGAAGCGTTTCGTCGCTCGAGTCCCACAAAGCGTGTTTTATGTCAATGGAGTAGTTTTTGCGAAGAATGTTATTGCACTTGTTAAAAAGTCGACGGAATTGAGGAGAAATTTCAAAAAGCTCCTTCGCCATTCCCGCGTACTGCGATCCTTGGCCTGTGAATAGGAATACGACCTTCGGCCTCTCTGAAGGTGGAGGACATTTGCCCATCACAACCGATTGACGTCCAATTTGTCGTTGGAAGTCCGACACGTCCTTTGCTACAACAGCCGCGCGAAACTCTGTAAAGTGTTGACGTCCGGAGTTGGCAGTAAACGTCACGTCAGACCAAGAGCATTTGGTGGACATCAAGAATTTTTCGTAATTTTTTATTACGCACTTCAATGCTTCTTCTGTACGAGCTGACAACGCCAACAGCTGAAAAGGTGGCACTGGGAATTGACGTCGCTTGATGAACGTCGGGGCTTCCTCCAGAATTACGTGGGTGTCGGTGCCAGTGATTCCAAACGAACTGACTCCAGCAATTCTCTTCCTGAGCTTTTCCTTTGGCCAGGGCGTTGCTGTCAACGGAATGACGGCAGGCGTCATGCTGAGGTCAATGTTTGGGTTCAGAGTCTCTAACGTGCGGTGTGGGGGAAGGACCTCGCGTTCCAGCGCCAAGACTGTCTTGATGAGTCCCGTGATCCCCGAACATGACTCCGTGTGGCCCACGTTCGTCTTGACCGACGTCACCACCAACGGCAAAGCGCGTCCCTTCGAGTAGACCTGCGCGATGGCCTCCATCTCCATCGGATCTCCCACCGGCGTCCCCGTCCCGTGCGCCTCCACAAAACTCACCTCCCGCGGTTCCACCTCGGCGTCCCGCAGGGCCAACGTCATCGCCAGAGCCTCCACGCCAACTGTAGGGGTTCCCATGCTCGCACTGAGTCCTTCCTGCGCCTCCCCGTAACCACGGATTACAGCGCGGATGTTGTCACCGTCCCTCACTGCGTCGGATAATCGTTTCAACACGAGAACTCCGCAGCCCTCCGCGCGTCCGAATCCGTCGGCAGAAGCGTCAAAGGTTTTGCTGTGGCCATCCTTGGAACAAAATGCAGCCATCATGTCATGCTCGAACGGCTGCAGCAGCAAGTTAACGCCACACGCCAACGCCATCGACGTGTCTTTCCTGCGGAGACTCTTGCACGCCAACCCCACCGCCACGCTCGAAGAAGAGCAGCCAGATTCAGTTGCGATGTTTGCCCCTGTCGTCCCGTAGAAGTGTGCCATTCCTGAAAACAACGCTAATTATATATTGTCGTCGACTTTGCGGTAGATTTTGCATTCGTACGGCCGGCAGTGGCGCCGTATCCGTTTCCCATGTATGAACGGAAGAACTCGCACTCCTCAAATTCAACTCTGTTCATAGTATCGTTGTAGTCCTGCCGCCACGTTCCTGTGAAGATGCCCGTCTGCGTCCCCTTCAATGACGTTGCGTCAACTGCCGCGTCCTCAAGCGCCTCCCATGACACTTCCAGAAGAAGTCGCTGCTGCGGGTCCGTGAACTCCATCTCCTTTGGACTCCTCCCGAAGAACTTGGCGTCAAATTCGTCGACAGGACACTTCAGAAACCCCGCCATCGATTCCCTCGCTTCCGACGTCACTGCCTTTACCTGGTCCTCCATCCAACGCCACTCGGGGACTTTGCTTATGGCGTCACCATTGTTCATGAGAAGAGACCAGAACTCCTCCACGCCATTTGCCGCAGGTAGTCGACACGCCATTCCAATGATGGCGATTGGCTCCTCCGTCATCCGCTCAAGAGGAACAGAAGGAGTCAGCTGACGTCCGGCCGCAGTGGTGGCGTTCTCTTCCAAGTCTGACAGAAGACCGCACACCATCTACATCGCAAATTGTATGGGGTATTGTATGGTAAGCTTAAAATTTCCACACTTAATAACTCAGTGTGAGTGTGTACTAAAGATTCTCTAAATCAGGTTTTTGGGGATTTAGAGTAACAAAACTCAAGATAAGAGTAAGATTCAAAATTTGGACAAAATATTTTGTAAGGGGACATATAATCGACTTTTTAAAAATTTATAGTCTACCTTTTTCCTGATCCAAAACTAATTTTAAATTTG
>JAQIWV010000077.1:0-15977 GCA_034696705.1 Isotomurus plumosus
GTATAAAAATTGAATAATAAATCACAGATCAAGTATTGAGAAATAGTATATATTTTATTTTGACTTACTTGACCAACGAAGCCATAAGAAATTGTAAAAAAGTTGCCCCCTTCGATACCCTTACCCCCAGAAATCGCCTTCATTCGACTCTTCACCGACACATACGTGCAGGATGCAGAGTTGGACTTACTTCTGGATATCATTAAGGCATTGACTTCAATTCGGAATAGAATTGTCTCCAAATGCTTCAGCTATAAAATAAAATAGATAGTATTTAATACATGATATACCAGCAGGTTACGTTAAAACAATTAAGAATACCTTCAAAACCACTTCAGATGAAAAGAAGAATACAAGAGCGAAAAATGAATCATTTAAAATCATCAAAGCTACCAACCAATCGTTCGTGTTCTCAAGGGTTTCCATAAAATACTTGGAAGTGTATGCAATAAACAGAAGAGTTTCTAAAAGTAAAACGTTCCTGTTCATCTCGTTGAGTAGTTCCAGGCGATGTTTAGTTCGGGCGTAGATTTCCAACGACTCCTCAGCTGTCCGAGACTTGGAATTCCTTCAGAAACTTCAGTAACCTCCTCAACAGCAGATACAAATATTGAATAGGCAGAATACGTAATAAATATGGTAAAGACGATGCACCAGGTGGATATAAGTGCAAAGCTCTTAAATAAAACAAAGGTCAGGACCATTGCAATTTGTTCTGCGTGTGAGTACCCCTCTAGTGTCGTATTCAGCGGACTGGGTGTAATCCACAGAACAAGAGGAAACCCCCCTTTCTTTAGTGACTGAGATATGAGCACCGTTTGCTGGGAAAAAGAGCTTTCTGCGTGAGATCTTAAGAACATCCCTTCGATAATTATCTGGAGGAGAATTGGAGTGCCCACAACAGCAAAACTACCCACATACTGCAAACACAAAATATTAAAAGTCTATGTGTTATGTATAATACTAAGTTGTTGTTTCAACGGAATATGTCTTTTAGTTTTCAGTGAATATGTTATTCCGTTGAATATGTTATTCCGTTGAATTTGTTATTCCATTGAATTTGTTATTCCGTTGAATTACTTAGTCGTCATCATAGACAGGTGCCATCTGGAAGAGATCACCTGTAACATGGTAAAGTGTACTGTGGGAAATATAAGTTGTCCTCGCAGTCGTGTCCTGGTGCTTGCCACGTGAAGTTGTGCTCCCGTGTTATTAATTGTTAGTTTAATTGTTAGTTACAAATAAAGCCTCATTTGTAAGCTAACGTGTTCCTGTGTTGTGTTATACAATTATTGGTCACCTAGTCTACATACACAAGAAATTGCATTCACATCTGAGAAATTACGCAAAAATGCTTTATTATAAATTTGAGTTTCAAAATTTACTTCTACTCTGTATTCCATTCAGAAACTCATGCATTTTGAATCTGTAGAAATTCCAAATTTGTTTGTGGAAGAAGTATTTTTTTCTTTCATTTTATTATCTAATGTGTTTAATCCGATTAAAAACATTTTGTTGTAGAAATAGCGAATTGATTTTTAAAGCAGAAGACAGTAGGCAAGATGAAGTCCTTGTTGGTTGCTCAGTCACCGCTCGTGGAGCTTTTGTCGTTGATCAATTATGGACAAAATGAATGCTGCCTCGCTCGTCTTGGCTAAAACGCATGCTGCAACAGAGGAAATCTATGGCGTGTCCAAGGGTGCAACGTTTTTGGCTGCAATTGCAGTGCGGGTTGTCCAGGAGGGAGTTTTTTGGATCCAAAGAATCGATCCATCGCGGACGAGGAGCTGCAGAAAACCGATGTCAGTAGCATTCTACGGAAACTGTACGTGATCAAGGACAGGAAGCTGGACATGTCTGAGTTTATCACGTGGAAGGACATTCGCCCAGTCATTTTAGATACCAACATCACTCACGAATTCATTGAAGCGGATGTCGACAAGAGTGGGCTCCTCATTCTGAATGAAATTGATGGGTGAAATGAACTTGATCGACTAGTCACTGCTTACAGTGCAAACGTCGAATATTAAGAACTGGTGCATAATATAAGTAAAGCAATTACTTCTCGGTTACTTCACTCTGTAAATATTGAAAACATAATGCTGAATTAAATTTTTAACCTCATTACAAGTTTATTCCGGGTAACAAATAAATTGTTTGATTTAATGCAAGTAGTTTTCATTTATTTGTGAGCGGGCGTTGGGAGACTCTAGAACGAACTTTTAAAGTCAAAATAACAGTATTATTGCAGGTGGATTGCTCAAACTTGTTTACACGAAACTTGTGCAGGATTAACTTATTGGGAAAAGTTGTCCTCTCTGCTTCATGTTGATGAGCTGATTCGGGTAAATTAATTTTCTTGACTAACACAAATATTGAAGAAGGTTAAGCCGTTTTGGTTTTATAGAATCTCGCAGTTGGTATTTGATTGACAAGTATATTTTCGCTACATTACTATTTTTAAATCTTTTGCACTTGAAATAAAATATATAAATTAGTTTCATATGAAACTTATTTATTTCCCACAGTCAATATTATCAACATATTTGAAAACCTAAATCCACCACAAAATATCGAGTTTACAACTCACACTTTGCGTGTATTCCTTCCGCACAATATCCATTTCGATTGTACCCGTGGGCACCACAGCACTCGTTAATGTGTTCCTGGCCACGGCCGCAGACTTCATTGCAAGGTTGGACGTTTGTAAACTCGGCACCAACCACTTCTCTCCCTACAAATAAAATTAAGTTAAATTAAGCTAAAAAGTTAACTTTAGATAAGTAAAGTACTCGAATACTTACCACAACTGAACGCGAAGAGAACTACAGCTAAGCAGACAATCAATTTGAACGATGCCATTTTAAAGATTTGTGGTGACTGAAATCTGGTGAATTTAAGACAAGAAATGAATAAGCATTAATTAGTATTTCGAGTTTTTATAGGAACATCATTTCGTGTTGATCTGCAATAATCCAGCTTGGAATACATATTTGTATTTCTCCACTTTTGTGTTGCGGGGCAAGTAAACGTTTCTGGGAAACAGTTATAATGACCCACCCAGTTAATGAACCAATAGTTTATTGATCCACGGAAATCAGTAAAACAAATACGAGTGCCTATAATCATTAGCAGCGTTGTGTTTGTTTTGTCTACTCTGGAAAACTTGATAGTCAAAATATTGTATTAACCCACAAAAGTATGGATCATGAAGCTACTGTTGACATTGGTTGATTTCACATAGTCAAGTCAATACGCAATCACAATATTTATTGGCGTTGCAATTACCAAAAAATGCAAATGCGTAGCTAATTTAACGTGGAGAGTACCGTTATCCCACATAAGTTGCAAGTTAACCTAGGCATGAAATCTATTGACAACCCTATTTTTTCTCGTACACATACATCACTGCTAAATATTGGCTTCCCTCTAGTATAAAAAGACGGTAAATTTTACTTTAATTTATCAGTTCATTTCCATACTTACAAACAGTTTCAAAACTTAAGCCAGTTCTTTTACAACGTAAAAAATGGGTAAGCAACTTTTCGTGTCGTTGGCTCTCATTGCACTTGTCGGAGTTGTGGCTGTGGCCAACATTGGTGAGTTTCTTATTTTGCCCTAAAAATATTATAAACTTGTTAAATACAAAGGACAATTTGTAAATTTTGCTTAAACTGTCTGCAGACACAGCAGCAGCACAAGACACTCCAGTTCAACCCTGCAACAATCATTGTCCTGATAATTCGTTCTATTGCTTGACTTGCTGCGAAGCCCATGGCTACAAAGGAGGCAGAGGAACTTGTCGTGGAAATACTTGTTACTGTAAAATATAAACTGTTTTACGCAAATAAATGAGTAGTTGCTAAATTAATTGTGTTATGTGTATAACTAAGTTGTAGTTTCAACGGAATAAGTCTTTTAGTTTTCAGTGAATATGTTATTCCGTTAAATATGTTATTCCGTTGAATTTGTTGTTCCGTTGAATTACTTAGTCATCATCATAGACAGGTGCTATCTGGAAGAGATCACCTGTAGCATGGTAATCTGTACTGTGGGAAATATAACTTGTCCTCGCAGTCGTGTCCTGGTGCTTGCCACGTGAAGTTGTGCTCCCGTGTTATTAATTGTTAGTTTAATTGTTAGTTACAAATAAAGCCTCATTTGTAAGCTAACGTGTTCCTGTGTTGTGTCATACAATTATTGGTCACCTAGTCTACATACACAACATATTTGGCGACGAGTTCGGTCGAACTTTTGCAAGTTTACCTGTTTTTACACAAAGTGCCACGTGGACATCACCATGCCTGTTGGGAAGTTAAATCCATTTCATTCTGCTGAGGAGGATTTCGAGTCTTGGGTGGGCGTAATGAACAATTACCTGTACGCCAACGACATCGATAAGACCGACGACAAAACCGGTGGAGCGAAGAAAGCTGTCGCCGTTTTCCTGTCAACGGTGGGAGTTTCAACGTACAGACTACTCCAGGATTTACTTTCACCAGACAAGCCGGAAAGCAAGAAATTGGACGAAATAGTTACAGTGCTGAAAAACCATTTCAAACCGGCTCCAAAGGCATTATCGGAACGACACAAGTTCTACTCCAGGAAGCAGAAACATGGCGAAACCGTCAACATGTTTTTGGCTGAACTTCGCAGAATTGCAGTTACGTGCGCTTTTCAGAATCTGGATATATCTTTACGCGATCAATTTATTTTGGGACTTCTTTCAGAATCCACACAAAAAAGAATTTTCGTTGAAAAAGATGATGTGGATTTGTCAACGGTTTTCTCAATCGCAGCAAGCCATGAACAAGCGGAAGCCAGCACTATGGAAGTTCGAAGTGGAACATCGAACACCTTTTCATCAACGGTGGACTCCGTCAACAAAGTTCATCAGGGTGAAAAAGGCAAGAAAAACCAGAGTTTTGGAGATTCAACGGAATGTTCAACGGAATATTCAACGGAATATTCAACGGATTGTCCAAATTGTGGAGGGAGTCATACGAAAAAGGACTGTCCTCACAAAAACAAGGAGTGCTATAAATGTCAACGGAAAGGGCATTTCTCCAAGTTTTGTCGCAGTAATTCCAGCGGAAATACTAGCAGTTCGAGTAGGCGTAATCTCAACAGCAGTAATGCAGTTCACGGAGTCAAGAGCATCCGCAAATCGAAGCCTCCAATACTTTTAGAAGTCATTTT
This sequence comes from Isotomurus plumosus, assembly GCA_034696705.1. Taxonomy (NCBI): domain Eukaryota; kingdom Metazoa; phylum Arthropoda; class Collembola; order Entomobryomorpha; family Isotomidae; genus Isotomurus; species Isotomurus plumosus. Next base: position 5,200 of record JAQIWV010000077.1, read on the forward strand.
CAACGGAAAAGATTCAACGGAATCTTTTTGCAGTTTAATGATGGAGCTTGATACGGGATCAGACTCTACGTTTATAAATCAAGAAGAATGGAAGCGCATCGGAAGTCCTAAGTTGATGAAACCGTCGAAGTTTTCAACTTTCACCGATCAGGTTTTCATGTCTCTTGGTCAATTCAACGGAATAGTTACTCACAACGGACAATCAAGTGTATTGAAAGTCGAAGTCAGTCAACGGTATTCCATTTTGGGTCGTGACTTTTTGAATAATTTTCAAGTGGATTGGGATTCAGTCAAGTCACAGTGCGGTCAAGTTTTCTCGGTTCAGAAAAATCAACGGAATTCAACGGAACTTGAAGCACTCTTAGAAGAATACAAGGATGTATTTGATAAACCTGTTGGAGTCATTTCAAATTTCAAAGCTCGACTACATTTGAAGGATGATTCAACGCCAAAGTTTTGCAAAGCTCGCCCAGTGCCATTTGCTATCAGAGCAAAAGTGGACGCCGAGTTAGACAAGATGGAAAAATCCGGTGCCATCACAAGAATTGAACATTCAGAATGGGCCTCTCCACTTGTCGTTGTCCCTAAGCCGAACGGAAAAGTTCGCATAACTGGAGATTTCAAGCGTACAGTCAACGCTCAGCTAAACGTGAGTCAGTATCCACTGGCACGTACAGAAGATCTTCTCGAGTGTATCGCAGGAGGTCAGAAATTTTCCAAGTTAGATGGTCCAGATGCCTATCATCAAGTGGAAATTGATGAGCAGTCCAGAAAGTTTCTCGTCGTGAACACTCATCGTGGATTGTACCGGTACAACGTGCTACCTCAAGGCATATCGTCTTCACCAGCCATTTTCCAGGAATTGATGGACAAGTTGCTCCAAGGGATTCCGAAGACAGGTGCGTATATAGACGATGTAGTTACCAGTGAGTTCAATGACGAAGCTCATTTGGAAAACTTACGAAAATTTTTTCAACGGATGCGAGATTGTAATTTCCGTTTATCCCGTGAAAAATGTTTTTTCATGTGTGCCACAATTCCGTTTCTTGGACACATGGTTTCTTCTCAAGGAATAAGTCCTCATCCGAAGAATGTCGAAGCCATCATTACGATGCCTAAGCCGAAGAATACGAATGAAGTGCAGTCTTTTCTTGGTTTAGTAAACTTTTACGCGAAGTTTGTTCCTAACTTATCATCGATATGTGAGCCTCTCTACAGACTCACAAGAAAAGATGTGCAGGCTGGAAAAATTCAACGGAATATTTCGAAGAATTCCATTGAAAATCAGTTTCAATGGTGTGCTGAATGTGATCGTGCTGTTCAATCAGTGAAAGCAGCTATCACATCTGCTCCAGTTCTGGCTCATTTTCGACAGTCGCAGCAAATTGGAATTGCCTGTGACGCCTCATCAGTTGGATTAGGTGTTGTACTTTTTCATAAGTTAGAAAATGGATCGGAGCATCCAATAGCATTCGCTTCGAAGACCCTCTCTAAGAGTGAACGGAATTAATCACAGATCGAGAAGGAAGGTTTAGCTATAATTTTTGGGATCAAAAGATTTCATCAGTTTTTGTACGGGAGAAGATTCTTGCTCGTTACCGATCATCAACCGTTGATTACAGTTTTTGGCGAGAAGACCGATCTTCCTCCCTTAGTGGCCACGCGCCTTCACCGGTGGTCCCTGTTTCTAAGTGCGTTTAATTTTGACATTGTCTACAGGAGTACCACGAAACACGGAAATGCAGATGCCCTATCACGGCTTCCGTTGAATTTGGATTCAACGGAAGATGAGAAAGCAGATCTCATGGTAAAACATCTTCAAGAAGCCAACCCTGTGACATCTAAAGTAGTGAAATTCCGTACGTCCCGTGATCCTGTCCTGTCAAAAGTCATAAGGTACATTCAAAGTGGATGGCCAGCAAAACAAAATGAGTTGCCTACAGAAATTCAACGGTTTTTCCCTCACCGTCATGAGTTACTTGTTGAAGACGGAACACTCATGTGGGGAATTCGAGTCGTCATTCCTGCGTCCCTGCGGAAATCAATTTTGTCCCAGTTGCATGATACACATCCAGGCATCGTGAGGATGAAATCGATTGCCCGTCAAAATGTGTGGTGGCCTGGAATCGACATTGAAATTGAGTCAACGGTAAAAAATTGTCAAGCGTGCTGTGCTCAACAAAAAAATCCAACGGAATCTCCAGTGCATCCTTGGGTTTATCCTGAAAAGCCATGGCAGCGTCTTCACATCGATCTTGCCGGTCCATTTTTCGACAGCATGTGGCTGATCATCGTCGATGCTCATTCAAAGTGGCCGGAAGTTTACAAAATCGGCAACAATTCCACCAGTTCCAGAGTAATCGAGTGTATCCGAGAAACCTACTCTCGATTTGGAATCCCGAACACTATCGTTTCTGACAATGGTCGTCAGTTTGTGTCAGAGGAGTTCAAGTTTTTTTGTCAATGGAATGGTGTTCGTCACACAACAAGCAGTGCTTATCATCCCAGGAGCAATGGAGAAGCAGAGCGGTTTATCCAAACCTTCAAGAATTCTATGAAGAAGGGGAAAGGAGATAATTGCTCGTTGTGTTCTTTTTTGTTGAATTATAGGGTCACTTCTCATGCTGTAACCGGAGTTTCACCATCAGAGTTGTTAATTCAACGGAATCCGAAAACACTTTTGGATCTCATCAAACCTGATCCAGGTGCCAGAGTTCGCCAGCAGCAAGAGTTGGTCGTAGAGAGTGGATCAAGACATGTTCGTGAGTTCCAACCAAATCAAAAAGTTTGGGTCCAGACGTTTTCCAGAAATGACTCCAAGTGGACCTTGGGAGTTGTTCTACGTCCGGTGGGTCCTTTGTCTTATGATGTCCAAGTTGGGGATAGGAAAATGAAGCGTCACGTCGACCATTTAATTTCCGTTGAATCCGTCCCAATTTCGTTGACATCCCCGTCACCTGCAGCAGCTGTTAAGACTCCAGAGAAGTCTCCTAAGAAAGAACAGTCGTCGCCTGCAGCTGGAAGTCCTGAATACCGCAGTGCAGCATCAAGTCCTGTGAACGTGCGGTCCCCTAAACAAGTGCCAGTGGTCCAACCGGTTCCGTTTAGTTTGAATGAAGATTTGTCCCTCGACACGTCAACTTCATCCTTGAGGCCGATCAGAAATAGGAAGAAGCCAGATCGATACAATGTTAGTTCGTTCAATTAAGGGGAAGGAAATGTTATGTATATAACTAAGTTGTTGTTTCAACGGAATATGTCTTTTAGTTTTCAGTGAATATGTTATTCCGTTGAATATGTTATTCCGTTGAATTTGTTATTCCATTGAATTTGTTATTCCGTTGAATTACTTAGTCGTCATCATAGACAGGTGCCATCTGGAAGAGATCACCTGTAACATGGTAAAGTGTACTGTGGGAAATATAAGTTGTCCTCGCAGTCGTGTCCTGGTGCTTGCCACGTGAAGTTGTGCTCCCGTGTTATTAATTGTTAGTTTAATTGTTAGTTACAAATAAAGCCTCATTTGTAAGCTAACGTGTTCCTGTGTTGTGTTATACAATTATTGGTCACCTAGTCTACATACACAAGAAATTGCATTCACATCTGAGAAATTACGCAAAAATGCTTTATTATAAATTTGAGTTTCAAAATTTACTTCTACTCTGTATTCCATTCAGAAACTCATGCATTTTGAATCTGTAGAAATTCCAAATTTGTTTGTGGAAGAAGTATTTTTTTCTTTCATTTTATTATCTAATGTGTTTAATCCGATTAAAAACATTTTGTTGTAGAAATAGCGAATTGATTTTTAAAGCAGAAGACAGTAGGCAAGATGAAGTCCTTGTTGGTTGCTCAGTCACCGCTCGTGGAGCTTTTGTCGTTGATCAATTATGGACAAAATGAATGCTGCCTCGCTCGTCTTGGCTAAAACGCATGCTGCAACAGAGGAAATCTATGGCGTGTCCAAGGGTGCAACGTTTTTGGCTGCAATTGCAGTGCGGGTTGTCCAGGAGGGAGTTTTTTGGATCCAAAGAATCGATCCATCGCGGACGAGGAGCTGCAGAAAACCGATGTCAGTAGCATTCTACGGAAACTGTACGTGATCAAGGACAGGAAGCTGGACATGTCTGAGTTTATCACGTGGAAGGACATTCGCCCAGTCATTTTAGATACCAACATCACTCACGAATTCATTGAAGCGGATGTCGACAAGAGTGGGCTCCTCATTCTGAATGAAATTGATGGGTGAAATGAACTTGATCGACTAGTCACTGCTTACAGTGCAAACGTCGAATATTAAGAACTGGTGCATAATATAAGTAAAGCAATTACTTCTCGGTTACTTCACTCTGTAAATATTGAAAACATAATGCTGAATTAAATTTTTAACCTCATTACAAGTTTATTCCGGGTAACAAATAAATTGTTTGATTTAATGCAAGTAGTTTTCATTTATTTGTGAGCGGGCGTTGGGAGACTCTAGAACGAACTTTTAAAGTCAAAATAACAGTATTATTGCAGGTGGATTGCTCAAACTTGTTTACACGAAACTTGTGCAGGATTAACTTATTGGGAAAAGTTGTCCTCTCTGCTTCATGTTGATGAGCTGATTCGGGTAAATTAATTTTCTTGACTAACACAAATATTGAAGAAGGTTAAGCCGTTTTGGTTTTATAGAATCTCGCAGTTGGTATTTGATTGACAAGTATATTTTCGCTACATTACTATTTTTAAATCTTTTGCACTTGAAATAAAATATATAAATTAGTTTCATATGAAACTTATTTATTTCCCACAGTCAATATTATCAACATATTTGAAAACCTAAATCCACCACAAAATATCGAGTTTACAACTCACACTTTGCGTGTATTCCTTCCGCACAATATCCATTTCGATTGTACCCGTGGGCACCACAGCACTCGTTAATGTGTTCCTGGCCACGGCCGCAGACTTCATTGCAAGGTTGGACGTTTGTAAACTCGGCACCAACCACTTCTCTCCCTACAAATAAAATTAAGTTAAATTAAGCTAAAAAGTTAACTTTAGATAAGTAAAGTACTCGAATACTTACCACAACTGAACGCGAAGAGAACTACAGCTAAGCAGACAATCAATTTGAACGATGCCATTTTAAAGATTTGTGGTGACTGAAATCTGGTGAATTTAAGACAAGAAATGAATAAGCATTAATTAGTATTTCGAGTTTTTATAGGAACATCATTTCGTGTTGATCTGCAATAATCCAGCTTGGAATACATATTTGTATTTCTCCACTTTTGTGTTGCGGGGCAAGTAAACGTTTCTGGGAAACAGTTATAATGACCCACCCAGTTAATGAACCAATAGTTTATTGATCCACGGAAATCAGTAAAACAAATACGAGTGCCTATAATCATTAGCAGCGTTGTGTTTGTTTTGTCTACTCTGGAAAACTTGATAGTCAAAATATTGTATTAACCCACAAAAGTATGGATCATGAAGCTACTGTTGACATTGGTTGATTTCACATAGTCAAGTCAATACGCAATCACAATATTTATTGGCGTTGCAATTACCAAAAAATGCAAATGCGTAGCTAATTTAACGTGGAGAGTACCGTTATCCCACATAAGTTGCAAGTTAACCTAGGCATGAAATCTATTGACAACCCTATTTTTTCTCGTACACATACATCACTGCTAAATATTGGCTTCCCTCTAGTATAAAAAGACGGTAAATTTTACTTTAATTTATCAGTTCATTTCCATACTTACAAACAGTTTCAAAACTTAAGCCAGTTCTTTTACAACGTAAAAAATGGGTAAGCAACTTTTCGTGTCGTTGGCTCTCATTGCACTTGTCGGAGTTGTGGCTGTGGCCAACATTGGTGAGTTTCTTATTTTGCCCTAAAAATATTATAAACTTGTTAAATACAAAGGACAATTTGTAAATTTTGCTTAAACTGTCTGCAGACACAGCAGCAGCACAAGACACTCCAGTTCAACCCTGCAACAATCATTGTCCTGATAATTCGTTCTATTGCTTGACTTGCTGCGAAGCCCATGGCTACAAAGGAGGCAGAGGAACTTGTCGTGGAAATACTTGTTACTGTAAAATATAAACTGTTTTACGCAAATAAATGAGTAGTTGCTAAATTAATTGTGTTATGTGTATAACTAAGTTGTAGTTTCAACGGAATAAGTCTTTTAGTTTTCAGTGAATATGTTATTCCGTTAAATATGTTATTCCGTTGAATTTGTTGTTCCGTTGAATTACTTAGTCATCATCATAGACAGGTGCTATCTGGAAGAGATCACCTGTAGCATGGTAATCTGTACTGTGGGAAATATAACTTGTCCTCGCAGTCGTGTCCTGGTGCTTGCCACGTGAAGTTGTGCTCCCGTGTTATTAATTGTTAGTTTAATTGTTAGTTACAAATAAAGCCTCATTTGTAAGCTAACGTGTTCCTGTGTTGTGTCATACAATTATTGGTCACCTAGTCTACATACACAACATATTTGGCGACGAGTTCGGTCGAACTTTTGCAAGTTTACCTGTTTTTACACAAAGTGCCACGTGGACATCACCATGCCTGTTGGGAAGTTAAATCCATTTCATTCTGCTGAGGAGGATTTCGAGTCTTGGGTGGGCGTAATGAACAATTACCTGTACGCCAACGACATCGATAAGACCGACGACAAAACCGGTGGAGCGAAGAAAGCTGTCGCCGTTTTCCTGTCAACGGTGGGAGTTTCAACGTACAGACTACTCCAGGATTTACTTTCACCAGACAAGCCGGAAAGCAAGAAATTGGACGAAATAGTTACAGTGCTGAAAAACCATTTCAAACCGGCTCCAAAGGCATTATCGGAACGACACAAGTTCTACTCCAGGAAGCAGAAACATGGCGAAACCGTCAACATGTTTTTGGCTGAACTTCGCAGAATTGCAGTTACGTGCGCTTTTCAGAATCTGGATATATCTTTACGCGATCAATTTATTTTGGGACTTCTTTCAGAATCCACACAAAAAAGAATTTTCGTTGAAAAAGATGATGTGGATTTGTCAACGGTTTTCTCAATCGCAGCAAGCCATGAACAAGCGGAAGCCAGCACTATGGAAGTTCGAAGTGGAACATCGAACACCTTTTCATCAACGGTGGACTCCGTCAACAAAGTTCATCAGGGTGAAAAAGGCAAGAAAAACCAGAGTTTTGGAGATTCAACGGAATGTTCAACGGAATATTCAACGGAATATTCAACGGATTGTCCAAATTGTGGAGGGAGTCATACGAAAAAGGACTGTCCTCACAAAAACAAGGAGTGCTATAAATGTCAACGGAAAGGGCATTTCTCCAAGTTTTGTCGCAGTAATTCCAGCGGAAATACTAGCAGTTCGAGTAGGCGTAATCTCAACAGCAGTAATGCAGTTCACGGAGTCAAGAGCATCCGCAAATCGAAGCCTCCAATACTTTTAGAAGTCATTTTCAACGGAAAAGATTCAACGGAATCTTTTTGCAGTTTAATGATGGAGCTTGATACGGGATCAGACTCTACGTTTATAAATCAAGAAGAATGGAAGCGCATCGGAAGTCCTAAGTTGATGAAACCGTCGAAGTTTTCAACTTTCACCGATCAGGTTTTCATGTCTCTTGGTCAATTCAACGGAATAGTTACTCACAACGGACAATCAAGTGTATTGAAAGTCGAAGTCAGTCAACGGTATTCCATTTTGGGTCGTGACTTTTTGAATAATTTTCAAGTGGATTGGGATTCAGTCAAGTCACAGTGCGGTCAAGTTTTCTCGGTTCAGAAAAATCAACGGAATTCAACGGAACTTGAAGCACTCTTAGAAGAATACAAGGATGTATTTGATAAACCTGTTGGAGTCATTTCAAATTTCAAAGCTCGACTACATTTGAAGGATGATTCAACGCCAAAGTTTTGCAAAGCTCGCCCAGTGCCATTTGCTATCAGAGCAAAAGTGGACGCCGAGTTAGACAAGATGGAAAAATCCGGTGCCATCACAAGAATTGAACATTCAGAATGGGCCTCTCCACTTGTCGTTGTCCCTAAGCCGAACGGAAAAGTTCGCATAACTGGAGATTTCAAGCGTACAGTCAACGCTCAGCTAAACGTGAGTCAGTATCCACTGGCACGTACAGAAGATCTTCTCGAGTGTATCGCAGGAGGTCAGAAATTTTCCAAGTTAGATGGTCCAGATGCCTATCATCAAGTGGAAATTGATGAGCAGTCCAGAAAGTTTCTCGTCGTGAACACTCATCGTGGATTGTACCGGTACAACGTGCTACCTCAAGGCATATCGTCTTCACCAGCCATTTTCCAGGAATTGATGGACAAGTTGCTCCAAGGGATTCCGAAGACAGGTGCGTATATAGACGATGTAGTTACCAGTGAGTTCAATGACGAAGCTCATTTGGAAAACTTACGAAAATTTTTTCAACGGATGCGAGATTGTAATTTCCGTTTATCCCGTGAAAAATGTTTTTTCATGTGTGCCACAATTCCGTTTCTTGGACACATGGTTTCTTCTCAAGGAATAAGTCCTCATCCGAAGAATGTCGAAGCCATCATTACGATGCCTAAGCCGAAGAATACGAATGAAGTGCAGTCTTTTCTTGGTTTAGTAAACTTTTACGCGAAGTTTGTTCCTAACTTATCATCGATATGTGAGCCTCTCTACAGACTCACAAGAAAAGATGTGCAGGCTGGAAAAATTCAACGGAATATTTCGAAGAATTCCATTGAAAATCAGTTTCAATGGTGTGCTGAATGTGATCGTGCTGTTCAATCAGTGAAAGCAGCTATCACATCTGCTCCAGTTCTGGCTCATTTTCGACAGTCGCAGCAAATTGGAATTGCCTGTGACGCCTCATCAGTTGGATTAGGTGTTGTACTTTTTCATAAGTTAGAAAATGGATCGGAGCATCCAATAGCATTCGCTTCGAAGACCCTCTCTAAGAGTGAACGGAATTAATCACAGATCGAGAAGGAAGGTTTAGCTATAATTTTTGGGATCAAAAGATTTCATCAGTTTTTGTACGGGAGAAGATTCTTGCTCGTTACCGATCATCAACCGTTGATTACAGTTTTTGGCGAGAAGACCGATCTTCCTCCCTTAGTGGCCACGCGCCTTCACCGGTGGTCCCTGTTTCTAAGTGCGTTTAATTTTGACATTGTCTACAGGAGTACCACGAAACACGGAAATGCAGATGCCCTATCACGGCTTCCGTTGAATTTGGATTCAACGGAAGATGAGAAAGCAGATCTCATGGTAAAACATCTTCAAGAAGCCAACCCTGTGACATCTAAAGTAGTGAAATTCCGTACGTCCCGTGATCCTGTCCTGTCAAAAGTCATAAGGTACATTCAAAGTGGATGGCCAGCAAAACAAAATGAGTTGCCTACAGAAATTCAACGGTTTTTCCCTCACCGTCATGAGTTACTTGTTGAAGACGGAACACTCATGTGGGGAATTCGAGTCGTCATTCCTGCGTCCCTGCGGAAATCAATTTTGTCCCAGTTGCATGATACACATCCAGGCATCGTGAGGATGAAATCGATTGCCCGTCAAAATGTGTGGTGGCCTGGAATCGACATTGAAATTGAGTCAACGGTAAAAAATTGTCAAGCGTGCTGTGCTCAACAAAAAAATCCAACGGAATCTCCAGTGCATCCTTGGGTTTATCCTGAAAAGCCATGGCAGCGTCTTCACATCGATCTTGCCGGTCCATTTTTCGACAGCATGTGGCTGATCATCGTCGATGCTCATTCAAAGTGGCCGGAAGTTTACAAAATCGGCAACAATTCCACCAGTTCCAGAGTAATCGAGTGTATCCGAGAAACCTACTCTCGATTTGGAATCCCGAACACTATCGTTTCTGACAATGGTCGTCAGTTTGTGTCAGAGGAGTTCAAGTTTTTTTGTCAATGGAATGGTGTTCGTCACACAACAAGCAGTGCTTATCATCCCAGGAGCAATGGAGAAGCAGAGCGGTTTATCCAAACCTTCAAGAATTCTATGAAGAAGGGGAAAGGAGATAATTGCTCGTTGTGTTCTTTTTTGTTGAATTATAGGGTCACTTCTCATGCTGTAACCGGAGTTTCACCATCAGAGTTGTTAATTCAACGGAATCCGAAAACACTTTTGGATCTCATCAAACCTGATCCAGGTGCCAGAGTTCGCCAGCAGCAAGAGTTGGTCGTAGAGAGTGGATCAAGACATGTTCGTGAGTTCCAACCAAATCAAAAAGTTTGGGTCCAGACGTTTTCCAGAAATGACTCCAAGTGGACCTTGGGAGTTGTTCTACGTCCGGTGGGTCCTTTGTCTTATGATGTCCAAGTTGGGGATAGGAAAATGAAGCGTCACGTCGACCATTTAATTTCCGTTGAATCCGTCCCAATTTCGTTGACATCCCCGTCACCTGCAGCAGCTGTTAAGACTCCAGAGAAGTCTCCTAAGAAAGAACAGTCGTCGCCTGCAGCTGGAAGTCCTGAATACCGCAGTGCAGCATCAAGTCCTGTGAACGTGCGGTCCCCTAAACAAGTGCCAGTGGTCCAACCGGTTCCGTTTAGTTTGAATGAAGATTTGTCCCTCGACACGTCAACTTCATCCTTGAGGCCGATCAGAAATAGGAAGAAGCCAGATCGATACAATGTTAGTTCGTTCAATTAAGGGGAAGGAAATGTTATGTATATAACTAAGTTGTTGTTTCAACGGAATATGTCTTTTAGTTTTCAGTGAATATGTTATTCCGTTGAATATGTTATTCCGTT
>JAQIWV010000078.1:0-15954 GCA_034696705.1 Isotomurus plumosus
CTGATGTACACTAAGCACTTTTTTCTATTAACGTGAAGTGGACAAGCTTTAACATCGCAATGAAGCTTACTTAGTAAAAGTGATAACTAGAAGGCCTCACATAATATTATAACTGTAAGCATTAATCGCAATGCTACACATGAATTGCGTTGATACCACCTGATATGAATTATGTTTGTATGAAAATTGTGATTCAGACTCTACTTCAATTGCTTCGGTCCGCTTATCTGTTTTATGGATATTTTGCGAGTCAATAAATGTCCTGGATTTATTTGTTCAGATGAGTAAACCACTCACTTCACTTAGAACTTTGAACTACAGTAACGTTCCACTTGGATCAAATAAGCTGCATGCTTTGAAATCTCAATGTGAGCCAGGTTTTCCATATAGAGACTTCTTTATACTTTTTATCAAACATACTTTAGCAGTCGAAAGGCTGTGATCTCTAACTACAGTTAATACTGAAAGCTTCGTTACCTTCTCAATAATAAAGACAATTACGGTTCAGATTATTGCACACAACAGAACACATTAAACACAATGTGTGTGAAGTTATTATTTGTGTTGAGAACCAATAGTATGTGACTGTATTTTATTCGCTTAAGCCGAGCTTTGCATAGAGTGGTGTGCAGATTGCAATTCTCCTCTTTCTCCCAGCTCTTCGGCCAATCAGGCAGACGTGTGTTGTTTGTTGTTGTTGGAGCACTTCCTGTGCTCCCATTGTTCTCTGCTCTTCTTCCTTCCTTTACCTCCAAATAAAGAGAGTGCGTTGTTTCGAAATTGTCGACGTGTGTCGCGTCGTGTTCGTTCTTTCTCGCCGTGTGGCTCTTGTTGTCGTTGTTGCTGGGGTTGTCCATTGTCGTGGAGACTCTGAATTCTCTCCAGCTCCTTCCTTTGTCGTGGAGACCCTGAATTCTCTCCAGCTCCTTCCTTTGTCGTGGGGTCCTGTAGTCCCTCCACTCTCTCCCCCTGACGTTGACGTAGACGTCCCATTACCCCAACTCGACCCTCTCTCCACAGTCCTAAAAACAAAATTAGTTGAAATATGTGCAAATAAAGTAGCAAATCAATTCATATCAATCGGTTCATAAATAGACACATTGTAGATACGATTTTTTTTATTTAATCATCTTCATCTTCACTTTGTCGCCAAACTGTTTCTTAATGTGCCCAAATAGCAAAGGGTCTGATCGGGTTTCCTATCATTTTGGGCCCCTTTTCCTTGGAAATCAGAGCAATTTTGAGGATTTTCCTTATAATCGTCTGGGCCCCTCGGAAGGACTCGAAATGCTTGGCAACAAAGAGTTTTATGCTCAAAGACGTACGTCGTGTATTTTGCATTGCAATTTAATAATGCAGGTTGATAAAAGGCGTTAAAATGAGATGATGAGAAGGTGGATCATAAACTACGACAATTAATTATTTCGTGATAAACGTTCGAATAAGAAGTTGTTTACGAAGAAGCTTTGTATGCAAAAATGTACTCATTGGGATGCTCTTGTCTTCATGAATTACAATAACGTACGAAATAAGTTTCCAAAATAAGTGCAAATTAGTTAATGCCGCTCAAAAGAAACAATATGAATTAGCAACTAAGAATGTCATTTTAAAACAAATACAACATCTTTAATGAAGCAAGAAAGATTTAACGCTCACACTTATACTCATTCATCTTGAGCGTTAAGGAAATGAAAATCTGGTCGTTGGGGGAGTCTTATCTCACCAGGACTGAGATTCCTATAATACCCGAGCACCCACAGAACCTGAAAAGTAGTGCTGTTAGTTACAACATTTAAAGAAACTACGGATTTGGGCTTGGGGACAATAAAACATGAATGGGTCATACCGTAGTTACGTGGGAACATCCTCCGACCATTCTTGATCCCACGAAGCAATCGCAGCTGTAGCCTTTAATCCCATCCTCTCCAGAGACTGAGTGATCATACTCCACCCAGACGGACCTCTTCAAAGTTCCTTGGAATCGACTCTGAATTTTTGCTCGAACTAAGCCAGGGTAATCTTCATTCGAGAACAAAGAGAAAGTTTGAGGGTTCTTCTGCGTTCTTGTATAGTAAAGTTTCGCAAGTTCGACTTGATAGACTCCCAAGGTGATAAGCTTCATGTCGGTCTCGGTGAGTAATGGGAAATCAGGAAATCCATTCAGATCGATTTGCGACCACCCGACCATCGTCTTTTCCAGCTTCAGGGTTCTGACTTTCTTCTGCAAATCATTTACCAGATCTTTTCTTTGCACGGCACGTTGAGCCAATTGAACGTGGAAACTATTGCACGTAAACAGTGGAGGAGAAAACTTGTTGATTAAGGCAACGCCAATTGAGAAGAATCGGCTTATTTTCGGTCCATAGGCCATTGGAATCACGTCCCGAAAGAATTTCCACTTCTTCTTAATGCGCCCGTTGACACTCTCCACGACGAACCTCGTCATTGTGACTGTTCGAGAATCGTTGGACTCTTTAGTTGTCAGCTTCGTTTGTCCAGGTTTGGTGAGAGTTGGCATTGCCATAAGGATTCCAAGATCTTTCAGAGTCTTCTTTGAGTCCCGAAATCCGCGATCTACTATGCACAACACTTTGCCATTCAGGAATACAGTCAGGGGTTTTCCATCTTTCAGCAACGAGTTGAGAATCGAGGCGTCATTATTCTTTCCATTAGCAAGATAAGGACCAGGGCAGTATAAAACATAACCTGATGGTAGGCAAATGATCATTGGCTTCACCAGATTTCTTTTCTTCTGCATTGACCATGTTTCCTTTTGGAGATCAAAATCTTCAGGTTTCTCTGTAAACAGGTATGTCCCATCTGCTATAATGGACAACGTCTCGTCGTCAACACCAAAGATAATATTGAAGTTTTCGCGTGAGTGTAGTCTGATTGCTTCATCTCGTGTTATATGAAGATAAGTTCCATCCGGAGTCTGATCTAATCCGAGATTCAGCGGCACAAACTCGTTCTCTAGTATCCTCGACACCTTATCAATAACATCGGATACCACTGACTGACACTCAATCCCGAACAGTATAGCTATGACCTCTTGAGATAAGTTCAGTCGAAGTTTCATGAGGAACATTCCCAAGGCCTCCCTGGCAGTTCTATTGGAGCTCCTCTTGATTTTAGGCTCGACGTACTTCACCAGCTCTTGAAAATGCTCGAAAGACAGTCCAAACATTGCTTTGTACTTCGACTGCGGTAGTCCTTTACGTCCAAGATTCAGCTTGTAAGAAATACGTTCTGTGGGATTCAAAGACAGTATCCATTGTTGGAACTCTTCGTCCGAAAGAGTGACGCCGCTTTTAGTTGCTTCAATAATTGCAAGAGCTTCACTTGTAAACAAGCGATCTTCATCCAGATGAGATTTGCAGCACCGGTTGGCGTACGGGATAAATATCTTTTTTTCAAACCAAACCTGGGCTCGAGCATCTTCACTTATTCGGCACCTCCCAGTCAAAAGTCCACAGCTCTTTACGAAGCACTTCTTTTCGCTCTTTCCAACAGACTTAATCATAAGGAATCGACGTAGTTTTGACGGCTGCGTATCCTCAGATTGGCTTGAACTTGGAGTTCCAACTGCACAAGGGTCGCAGTCAACAAGTATCTCACTTCCTGCTGAGTTCAATGAGAACTGAACATCGTGTACCTCGATTTGAAAAACGTTTGAATATTAACTCACTCATTTAACACAGAAATACTAAAATACAAACAGTAATCTATTGTTACCAGATTATGATTACTATTCCTACAGTTGTCCATTCCTTCTGCAGTCTCAGCTCTTTCTGCAGTCTCAGCTTGTTCTGCAGTCTCCATTCCTTCTGCAGTCTCAGCTCTTTCTGCAGTGTCCATTCCTTCTGCAGTCTCAGCTCTTTCTGCAGTCTCCGTTCCTTCTGCAGTCTCAGCTCTTTCTGCAGTCTCCATTCCAGCTGCAATGACATTTTCTTCGACACTATTCCTGTAACACGTTCGCTTGGCAGGTGGAAACTTCCAGTTTCCCACACTCTCTCGTGACCTTAGAGCGCTTCGTGCCTACAAACCATGAGTTACAGAGTAATATGACATAAACGGACATGTGACCTTGCTTAAAGCCTAACCTTCATATGACACTTCACGCAAACAGCTTGGCAATCGGAATGCTCGAAATCTGATCCGTTGTACTCCTTCATTGTAGCATACACCTCGTCTGAAAACCGGATGACCTTGCCGTCGATTCTCCGACCCTTTCGTCCATTTCGCAGCTTTACGTCACACGCAGGATATGCACAATAAATGAAACCCATTTTCAATGACAGAAAAAGGACGAGAAAACAATGAACAAGCGAAAATGAATCGATTTATATCTGTGGTTGCTTTCAAGAAATGCCAACAATGAAAATGATATGTAACCATGAGTAACAGTTGGAAGTGTGTCATAAAATATGCAGAATTTCCTTAAATTGCCTTAATGAATCAGTTAATAAGTCGTCTTTACACCATGCCAAACTTGCCATTCATATCTTAATCAATTCTTAAACGGTTTCAGTTGATTGTGGAAAAGTTTCAAAAGTTTGGCATGATGGAAACATTACAAATGTTGAGGTTGAAGTTGAGCCCGTTTCTTAAAGAAACCTGATCAGACCCTTTAAAATAATTTAGAAGAAGCTGATTTTTGGAGTTTGCTGTATTTGAGCTACCAGTACTTTTGAAATCGCCGTTGCTACGATGCGCTAAAAAAAAGTTCACGACACGTTTTTCGATGCACCGACTCAAATATAAGACGTGTTAATGCTTTCAGATTCCAGAATATCTTTGAATCCAATGAATCCCTCACTCGTTCCGTTTCTCGTGCAATACTACTCAACAGCCATCAATCGAATGTGTCAAGTAACAGACACAAGTCCTGCAGTTCGATTTGGAATGATTCTAAACTTTAAGGCTTCTTACTATACGAAGACTTCCTCAGTCAAATAGGACTTCCCATTTGGTGCATCTCTTAATACTATGTGGGGGCAGCAAACAAACCTGGAATTGAGAAACTACATACAATGTACGAAAGCATAAGCGATAAGCCACAAATCGGGAATTGGCAGTGTCAATCCGGACAAGGTCTTTACATCTCGAATTGGAATTTGGAAAGGATCTTGCCAAGGCTCTCGGAGTGTACGGAACTCCAGGTCCTCAATTAACACCGAAGGAGTTCTCTTCTGGAAAGGAGACACGTGATTCATGTAACAAAGTGTTTTGGGAATGGAAGTATATAGGAAAACAACAGAACAAAGCTTAATTTAATGTCTAAACTGAATTAACTGAAAGAATTCAACTTCCCTGAAGTGAAAGACGGGAGTGTCCACGCAAACTTACCCGCAATGGGTCCACTATCAAGAAAAATAAGGTTCCCTGCGATTGACAAGACATACAATGCTAATCAGGGAAACATGACTGGCAGACTTCAATCCTTTTGGTCTCAATCTCTAAGTTGTCTCAAGAATGATGAAGAGAAAGCAAACTTTTCTTTTACCATTTCACAATGGATTTCATCGAAAGGTTGTTCAAAAACTCTCAGGAATAGGAACTTCCAACTGAATCGAACTTTAATGTTATCTTACTTTCGTCTGTGACAGCTTTTCCCACAACTGATGAAGAGTCCGTCGTGTGTCAAAGGCTTTCCTCGAATCTTGCAACTAATGATTTCACTAGAAGACTATGAAACTTTCCTCAGAAGTCGTTCCTTCCGATGTAAGTCAACTTTACTCAAACAAGTGCATTCAGTTATAACGGCCTCAGTAATTCTTCGCGAGTTAAATAGTTTCGTACAACATACAGTGTATAGTTTATAAGGCCACGCGTCCTTTCTCACTTTCAATCAAACTTTCCCTTTGGCTGTGGCCGTTATAACTATACACTGTTCCTAGTTATTCATTCTAAAATTCAACGTGACAAGAACCTGAGCCTGAACACTAGAAAGCATCTTGTTGCATTCATATTCTACACGTTCAAAGATTTAAGAGACACTACGAAACACACTGTTTGGTTTTCATAAGATAACAGCAACACCTCTGCTAATGAAATAGCTGCGGACTCGGGAAAGCGTAGTGGTAGACGAAAAAGAGATTTATCTCAAAAATCTTCTCGTATCAAACCCACCAGCAATTCCTTAGAACAAGAACAAGACAACGGACTTCAAGAAGACATTCACGATTCCCACATCAAAAAGACAATGAAACACTCGTTATCTGAACTCGAAGCTGATCGATTACTTTACGATGCAGAACAAATGTTGATGTTGGGAGCAAATTGATATGTCAAATATTTAGCGTGTCGTCAATCAGTCAGGGAAGATGTTGAAGTCAGATCAAAATGTTAAAAGTTTTAGACAACATGGCTGACGGCCTGCGTGACAGCGAAAGTCCTGTGGAAGTTTTGGTAGTTTAGTCTGTTTGATGGAGAACTCACATGCAACATGAGAATTTCAGGATTTGGTTAAATGGTAAGTCAGAAGTTGAGATCATCTGTCAGAGCTTCCTGATGAAGTTGTTTCGTTGTTAGTCTTTTAGGATTTTAATTGGCCGTGTGATGTTTTGAGACTTTTGTTAAAAAGACCTGGCCTGGGTTGAATAGACATCAGTTTCAGTTGCTTCTGCTGGAGTATTTGACAAGTCAGCAAGTCTTTTGTTGCTCAAATGACTCTTTGAAAAACACCTTTTTATCCATTCATCTCTCTCGAGTAAATAGATTCTCGGGTAGTTTTTAGTCGTCGACACTTGCTGACTTGCTCGTGTGTTCTTTCATCAGTTTTTCTAGGTTGTGGATTCATATTAAATTGTAGTTGAACAATGAGCAATCAGCGTGCATAATTACAGGAGCGATTATGACCTCTTTAGGTTAACAATCTTTAATTGCTCCAACCCATTATTGAATGCAGATTAGCAGGAATGAGTTTAGTGTGAGTTTGTAGTGTGAATAAAGTGTTTTTTATCTCCATAAGTTAGTCCAGTTGATAAGCAGGAGACTCCAAAGGCTCATTAAACTATAAGTTCATAATGAAGAGAAAGATTTGCATTAGTTTGTAAGCTAATTGCTCACCTGAAAAATATTTGGTAGCACTCCTGGGGTTCAATCTGCGACTTGGAGTGTTTCACGCAGAGCAGAAGTTCATTATGCATTCAGTTTACAGATTATCGAAGAGAAATATTAGGAAGTTTTGTTAGTTTTGAGTTGTGAAACTTTGCAAAGTATGCGGAATCCGGCAGGTTGAGTTTGAGAATGCCTTAAAGGAACATTAAATCTTGAGACTTCATCTGCGAAGCGTCAAGTGTCTCGAATCCGTTTGATGTTTATGAGATGAAAGTTAACTGAAGATGCCTTTCTTTGTTAGTGGAAGTGTGTTGGAGAATAAAAGAGCTTCTCATCGACGATAAGGGTTTCATAGGAAGATGAAGATATGTGCTTGCCTACTGCTGGTAGTGATTTGTACTGTTTAGTATTCTATTTCATTAGAAGGGCTGGGTTAAATTGCCAGGTAAATGGGCTGGCAAAAAAGTCTCCGACTTTTTCATTCCATCTCAAACCTAATTATCACCTTGTTTTTTTGTTGTTTTCCTTCTAGATGATGAATGCCGTCCTTGTAGCGACGAGGAGGTTCTCCAGCTGTACTGTGTAGGTGATGTTCATGTTGGTAAGTTTTTGGGAATGTTTTCTTAAGACTTTAAGAGAGAGAGGCTGCATTATATTATGGACACTCATTTATTTAGTCGTTTGAGCTCTTGCTGTTTTACTATTTTGTGATTGAACGCTAAGTGTGAATAATAAGATAATGTGGTGTCCGTTTATGAAATGATTAGATTGCTTTTCACTCCATTTGATTCGGATGAGTAGCTTGAGAACTTAAAAACAGAAAGAAACTAAGCCGACTTTTGACTTTGAAAGATAAAAGTTCATGATTTCTTTAATGGGTTGCAATATGTGGTTAGTGGTCGTAGAACTGATAAAAATGCATAACAAGAAGTCAAGTCTGCACGAAAGGGAAAAGTAAAAGATTGCTGTATTTTTTTGTACACAATAGCTTTGAACAATATTCCGGCTTTATCTTCAGATTATGGAAATTGAGATGCATGCATATGACTTCTGTAGGGTTTTGTTTGAGCAAGTGGAAATAAGTACTCGTAATTAAAGATGAGAGTTGGATGTGTGGAAGTAAAGCTGTTTTGTTTGATAAATTGCAGTAGCCAAAGGTGAGATAATATCAGTGAGGCCGAGTGCCAAAAGGAAAGGGACGGACTCTCTCCACATCAAATCAGATCGTGTAATTCACCAAAACCAGCCAGTCTTCCAGCCGTTGAAAGGAGGAAACAGAAACCTGCAGAAGTTCCTGGCCGAAGACATTCCTTCTTTTGATCAGGACTCGCCCAAGAAAGTTCCAAAATCGAGTAAATCTTTGTATTTCGGGGGATCGTTTCACACCCGACGAAATAAGCGGCTCAAAGTGGCCCTGGAGAGTTTCTCTGGCTCATCAAGCTTAACTTTGGGAGACGTAAAATCGGATGTGTGATTTATTGGGACAAGTGGACCCAACTGGCCACTGCGGCTGTTAAGTCTGGCTCTGCGAACTGCCCGTTAGTTTACTAAGCGTATTATATTGTTAGTTTTTAGTTGCAAGAATGTTAAAAGTCAAGGGGCTGTGGCTTGAGGTTAATAGAAAGACTATACACCAGAGATTACAGATTGTACCTTCGTCCACTATCTTCCAGAACTTTTAGTTTCGTTTACATTGTTTGGCCAATTAATAAAAACCTGTGTTAAGTCAGTCATTAGCATTTAAGTAGTTTCTAAACTTGTTGTATACGTAGTTGATAGTATAATTTACACTAGAATAGAACAGCAATCGATGACATGTGCTTTTTTAGAAATAATTCGAATGTATCGTTTGGTTTAGATCTCACAGACAAAAATGAGACATGTGGCAGTAATAAAGCGCTGGCTAAGTGAATAAAAAGAATGTATTGATATGTTTTGAGTGTAAATTTGATCTCACGGGTCATCCTACGCTCTACACTGCAGACGAACAGACTAGTGACTTAAAATACTTAAATATTATTATTATTAATACTTAATACACACACTCTGTGAAAGGAATATTTATAAGCCACACGCTCCAGTGAGAAATAAAATGTGTGAAAAAGTGCCAAGATATATAATTACGCGACGAGATATAATGTAAGTCGATACCTCCAGCAAAATATAAGCAAATAAAGTCATATACACTCTCTCATAGAATGCGTAAAAGAATATTTGGGTATATTTTTTCTCATTCATTATCTTCTCTTGTGGTACAAACTTACAAGTACCTATGTGCATATGCGGTTCATCATAAAAATATTTTAATCGATCGCTGGGAACTAGAAGTTGTAATAGGAAAATGCATACCACTTTGAATTTATTGATTGGAAGGTCATTATTTATTGCGGACAGTTTGTAGTTTCGATCTTAAATCTTAAGTGTGTGTTTGTCTGGCTTAATAACCACACGTGAGAAAAAAGAAAGGAGTTCGTTATGGAACGATATGTAATTAATATAAAACAGTTAGTATATATATGTGGAAGGATGTACTGAGTGTTCCAATCATTTGCATATTCATTAACATTAAAGACAAGTAAGCAATACTTTATGTTTTGTGTGACCACATGTTTTTTTTAGTTTTGAGTAGCTGCACATTTAAATGCCACATAAAAGTGTTAATTATAAATCGTAGATATGAAATATCCTCTTATTGTGACTAATTCATAAGTACTCACAGACCTTCCTAAAACTTCCTTCTCAAACTCTCGTTGGTCTTACAAAGTCCTTTCCATTCTTCTCATGATTTCCATTGCTAAAGGCACTACTACTACTACTGGTGCTGCTCCCATTACTAGTAAGAGTATTATTGTTGGAAGAGTCAGTAGAAGCGAATGTCCCATTGAGAACAGAAGAATATTCAGATCTCGTGCTGTGGCTGGAAGTGATTTCAGACCTGCACTTGACTTTCACAACTCCTTTGGAGGAGTTCTTGGTGCTGCTGTCCAGGAGGAACGAAGCTGCACGTGCAACGTCCCAGTGGGACATTTCCAAGACTGAGATGACTCTTTGGACATCGTCCATCATGAGGGACTCGGGAAGGAGAGATTTGAGTCTGAGTAGCTTGACAGCATGAGCCGAGTCCTGAGTGACTTCAACTGCCCATTCACTTTCCTCTTGGGAAGCAGATGAGCCCAGAATTCGTCTCACAGTTCGAACTTTCACTGGATCAGCTTCATTAGTCTTGACAATCGCAGTTCTTGGGGCTGGAGTTGGTCTGTACGAGTTTTCGTCTGCAGTGGTTCCTCCACTGGAAACGGATTGGCTGTCCTCACTCGTACTTTTAGTGTGTGACGAGGAAGAAGATAAATCTAAGCTTTTAACTCGTTGGTGTATTGTAATGCTTGTAATGGGACTGGATGAAAAGGAAGTTGAGGATGTGTCATTTCCAGGGCTTTTGGACTTAAATGAGTTGTCTCTGTCCGTACTACTTGAACTTGAACTTGAAGGTTCATTTGCTTTCGAATCGTCTAAAGTTTCTTTAGTGGATGAAAGTTCCTCTACGGTAGATTCCAAATTGTCATAATTCTCATAAAACGGAACTTTCTCTCCTGTACTCAGATTCGATATGTCAGAACTCATCTTTCCGTCTACTGAGACAGTTGAAGTGATAGAAGTTACGGAGGACTTGCGACTTTCAGTTTTGCTTTCTTCAACTTCTGGTTGAGTTTTGGGAGGATTTGATTTTGGAAGTTCCGGAGCTGCTGGAACAACAACTTCCACTGGCTTTTCTGGACTAGACTGTCTTTTTCTAATTTCACTAGTGAGTTTACTGCTATTAGGGAGATTGGCTGAAGTTATTTCCTGGACTCGGATGTACTGCTGGCGAAGTGGTTTAGGAGGAGGTGGAGGTGGCATCATGTTTGAAGAATTTGAAGATGAGGAGGCTATGGATATTTTGGATGGTATCAAAAGTGGATGTTTCCTTTGGTGTCTCGCATTTGATGTGGCGAAGCTGTTCATTCCTATCGGTTTATTTTTGTCTCTGGGAGGCAGAGGAAGAACATTTGTCACTCCTCCAGGTGTTTTATTTTGTCTGAGAAGTCTTAATGGGTTTCCATCAACCTCCTCATCTTTATACGACGATGCGGATGCAAGTGCGGCTGCTTGTTGCTTTAATGACTCATGGTAATTATGCACCATGTTTTCGTCAGGAAGACTCAAGTTCCTTGGTTTGGACTTTCTCACAATTCCACTGGTGCTTGAACTGCTGGGACACGCTCCACCACACGCTCCTAAAAGACTTGACTTAGAATCTGCTATGGACAATCCACTTGATTTATGGGAATGAGTTGCATCCGAGTCGAAAAGTTCTGATTGTTTTGATAAGTTCTTTTCTGGGAAGTGGAAACTCATTGATTTGTTTTCGAATGAGGGAGTTAGAAAGCCTGTGAAAATAATGGGGATTAAGTATGGATTTCTAGTGTGTCTCCAGATTGCAAGTATATACATGAACACATACGAAATAAAAAACACAATGACAATACCTAAGCTGCCTAAGGATGGTTTTTCGATTAAGGAATTATAAGCTTCTTTAGCTTCTTCTGTCAAAGTAGACTGCAAATTGGAAAGGAACGAACAACACAAATAAAAAAGTAAACTTGAAACAATAAATAATGAAGCTTGGGGAAATGTTAAAAGTCTCATACTTGGATGTCCGGGATGGACGCAGCTTCTTGGGAATAGTTTCTTCGTTCCCTTTCGCTTTTCCCCCCTCCCAACATAAATGAAAACTTTCTCTTGTGACTAGGCGAGTTGGGTGTTCTGGGGGATGAGATGTCGTCGAGGGAATTGTTAGTTCCAGACAGTTTCCCAGGTCTGTCCAAGTCCAACATGGATCTGCTGGCTAGTTCATTAGCCAGGTGGATTGCGTGGTCAAGTGTTTTCCGATCTGATGATGAAATGGGTTTTACCTGTAATTAACGAAAAACAAGAGACCAATTCTTAAAATGAAGTTGAGACTTTCTATTTTCCTTTACAGTATTTATTTCCTACCGTAGCAAACTTTTTCTTGGAACGTGCCATCTCTCTCAACTCGTTTTTGACATTATGAGCCTCATCCGGATGTTCTTGTTGAAGAGCTCCGAAAACTTCATCAATTAAACTTGGTCCTCCAAGATCAAACGATTTCTGGGAAAAGAAATTAAATCCTCATTAAGAAAGGAACGCCTTACGAGGTTTAAGTTGTAAGTAATTAGATTATCTCGAATACCTCAAAACGAGGGCTGTCTAAAGGAGATTGCGATTTTGAGCTGAGTGCTGGATTACTGAGGCCAAGTTCTCCTCTGTTGTGTCTTCGGAGATCATTTTCCTCGTCAGAAATCTCGTGATACTCGTGATCTGGTAATGGAGACGAGAGTTATAAGTACAAGTCGAAGTTCATGGAGAGAATCACACATACCATTCTCATCTGTATTCATCAATGCAGCAGTAGACAGCAAGGGAGCTGTGTCACTTGATGCGATGTCACTCAGTTCCTGGAGAGTTTTACTTGTAGAGCACATCGGAGTTTGGTGGAGTCGAGCAATGGGAGTTGCAAAGTCTGAGGAAGTTTCAGACCCACTCAGTTCCGGTTTGTAGGGTGAGACGACTTGTCTTGGGACCCAAGTCTTTTTATAAAGAGAGTGCATTTCATATTATATCACGCTTTGCATCATTTGTCACAGTCATCAATCATTCCCTCCTTACCCTCAGCTTTGGTTCTGGCCAACTTACTTTTGCACTTAGGAATGTGATGTCACCGAAGAACTGTCCGTCAGAGCCAACGTGTCCTGTGTGCTTTAGATCTCCTTGAGGCTTGCTTATCATATCCGCACTTAATCGACCTTTTCTTAGAGACGAAGATCTCGAGTCTAAACATTAAAAAAGGGAGACGCGTGAGTTAGTAAGTCGGAAGGGGATTACGAAAGCTGTACAACATTAAGCTCGTTTTATTAGCTTCTTAGGGTCAATTATGTCATGCTAGCTTTAGTAGTAGCCATAATAATACGAGATTCGTATTAAAACAGTTGGACAAACCATTTCTGGTGAAAGGACTCTTCTTGACTGTGGGGAAACTTGAGCCAAGGTAAGTGACAGTGTGTGCTGGATTGAACAATCCACTCCGTCCATCCTTCAAGACGCCTTTCCACACGAGCCCGAAACTTTCTTCTACTGGCTGGCTGGGTCTGGAAACACAAGAGATTCCTTCATAAACTAAGGAACTAATACGAATACATGAAGTATTTGCCATTCAGTCTTTGAGACATCGTCTATAGTTCATATTATTATTATATATAGTTACTTAGTTGAGATCAATGCGCTTTCGAAAAAAAACTGACAAATGACAAGTTGGTTGTGGACATGAAAAAAGATTTGCACGGTTGCAACGAAGGCTTCCAGACTCATTATCATTAACTCGATGCGTTATGAGTTCTCCAGATTATTGGCTGAGATCCAATCTGTTCTCCCCGCAGGTCTATTTAATAGAATGATGTACATCCACGTGCCTCCTACTTCAAGCCATTCATGTCTACGTCAAAATATTCTATTTTCTATTTAACCAGGATGTTGTTTTTGAATTGGAGAGAAAACAGTTTTCCCTTTTTGCATGAAGTTGAGGGGATTCTTGGAGTATCGAGTGTCGAGTTCATATGGAAGGGCACACGGATGGTACTTGTGTTAATAGTTGGCTGGTTGAGTGGCAAGGAAAGATGCTCAAGAGGAATTTGAAAAAGTGTGACATTCCCGATGAGTCATTTAAGATGAGAAGTTCACTTACTTTTTCTCGATTACAGTGATTACATCTCCAACCTCGTACTCCAGGAGTTCCCGACGAGATCGCTTTTCGCTTTCACGAATGGCTTGGACTTGTTCGGGTTTGCACTGGAATTAGTAAAAAATGGCATAATAAGCAAAGTACAGTTGTGTTGTAAGATGATGTGGCATTTAAAAGGGTTTCAATGAACGGAGAAGAGCAATAAAACGAACGTGGCTCTCTTGAGATAAGAGAACCTCTTGGGAAAAAAACTAAAGGAGGAAATAAAAGTAGTGTAAGTTGGATTGCAAAGCTAATCCATATGTCTCTCATATTACTTTGAGTCAATTTATGACTCTTTTTGTAGACGTATTGGCCAGAAACAGACGGGGTTTTTTAGGAGAGGTTTTAGCTCACAAGAGTTGTTTCATGGAAGTCTTAAAGTTGACTTGTGTTTTGTTTTGTACCTCAGGGAGCAGATTTGCAAGTTGCGCGAAGTCGGGTCTCATGTTAGCATCGTGTTGCCAACATTTCAACATTATCTGGTAGTAAATATCGTGTGGACAGCATTCTGGCTTTTCTAGTCGTTGGTAGTTTGGTTCGTCTATGGCTTCGAGGATTTGTTGGCCTGTGAGAGCTGCCCAGGGTTGAAATCCTGTGGAACACAAAAGCAGTTGAATGATGAGTCACTTGGAAATTAGATCAAGAGTAGGTTTGTTTTGACACGTACCATATGAAAACATTTCCCAAAGACAAACTCCATACGCCCACATGTCACTGGCACTTGTGAATCGAAGGAAATTTATGCATTCAGGAGCGCACCTATAAGTTATCGAGTGTTAACGATTTGGTTTAGAGACATTTAAACATGTGTATCAATTACCAAGCAATAGGAAGCTTCAGGTTGACATTAAAATTAGTTTGGTAGTAGTCTTTGCCAACGCCCAATGCTCTGGAGAGACCAAAGTCTGAGATTTTAACTTTGTTCTTGGAGAATACGAGGATGTTTCTTGCAGCCAAATCTCTGAAAGGATTGCAAACACAAGTTTGAAACATCCTAGAGACATATGATAGTGTTACCAATGAAGGAGAAAGGTTACCTGTGGATCAGTCGCTTAGACTCCAAGTATTCCATTCCAGCGCATATTTGCACAGCAAAGTCAAATAAGGCAGAGATGCTCAGGTTAGGTTTCATGGAAGGCTCTTTAAGACACTCCAGTAAACTTCGTAGAGGTGCAAGCTCAGTTACCTTTTACAAATACCCGTAAAAGTTTAGTATTTCAGGTGCAAAAACAATTAGGAAATAATGCTAACAAATTATTACCAGCATAAGCGCTGCAGTATCAAGAACAACTCCGTAAAGACGGACGATGTGTTCATGATCGACAGCGTGCATTATGGCAGCTTCCTTTAGGAACTCCACAGGATTATTCTCCATTCGTTCTTGACTTAAACACTTTATGGCCACTTGAATCTGCAAGTTCACGATTCGCATGATCAGATTCAGTTTTTTATAACCAACTAAAGAATTCTTTTATTACTCGTTCTCCATCGTGATCGGTCCAAACTCCTTGTTGAACTGTTCCAAACTCCCCGGATCCTAATGTCTTGTGGATGACGATGGAGTCTGCTTGGATGATGTGTCGACCTGGGGCAACCGTCCTGGAGTATTTGCTTATCGAACTCTGTCCATTGCTGGATAAGGAAGCGATTGAAATTGGATTGTCTCCTCGCGTCAACAACTACAAGAATTCATCAAAGAATACATTTCTATTCTTGTTTAGATTAAGGAAATTAGTTTCTTTGTACCTTTTTCATCTTGGCAAGGACATTACTGGGATAATGTTTCTGGAAAAACTTTTTCAGTCTTCTTATTTCAGGTCTGGACATTCCGATTTGGTGTAAATCCTCGTCGGTGACGTACTTGACTTGAGATACATTTTGCACCTGAGAGGAAACAGAATCGATAACAGTTTATTCCGTGTTTATTATAATCATTAAGTGAAAAGATATTGGGCTGTACAACAATGATTGCTTTGATTTACCTTAAGCTCGTTCTTAATGGCATTGTAATACTGTTGGAGTTCTGCTTCAATTAAGAACTCATACAGACCCGG
>JAQIWV010000079.1:0-15796 GCA_034696705.1 Isotomurus plumosus
ATAAGGTAGACTTAATGAATGAAGGTATGTTTGTGACACATGGATCAAAGATTGATACAGGTAAATGATAAAGTGGAATGCAATTTCCTTTAATTTTAAAATGTTTATTCGAAGAACAAGAACCGAGAGATGGAGGCTTGTTCCTCAAAACTTTTCACGCGTGTGGATCTTTTACAATCATGAATGGAATTATTTCTTTAGGATTTACTGCCTACGCATCGCCTACTTTTCGTTAATTAACCACCTGACTTCGACAAACCTATTCACTTGTGGAAAATGTTTCAAAACAAACATTTCATAAGACGATGAGTAAAATAAGTTAATCGATCGTAAAAAAAATTGCAAGTTGTCTCTTTCCAGTTACAGAGGGTTTCCTGTTGATTTATCTTTTCATCATGCCATTCACTTAGTAAACAGCGCAGTAGATCACTAAGTATTATAATTTTGAGTAACCGTAATTAAAGAGTTGATTCTTTTTCGTCGTAGTTGGAGAAAATAACTATTCTGAGAATTCGGAAAGTTTGCAAATAACTTCATAAAGAGATTCCGACTCACGAAGCAATAAAAAATTGTGTTGTCTGACCCGTGGGTTTTTTGTTTAACAAGTTAGTGTACACTTAACAGTAGAAAGCACCTTTTAATAAATGTGTTTTTCATTTACTCGTGCATAAAATTAAGGCAGGAAAAGTTTCAAGGTTTCAAGTCTAAACTTTTTTCTCTCATGCAATCTGCTGGCTGCCACCTGTAAGTTCTTCCCTCTTCCAAACTTCCAGCAGTGTCATGTTGTCAATTATTTTGTCTGTAATTATGCAATTTAAAAGATAAAAATCTAACGAAAACAGGGACTCGGCGGAAAGCACCTTTTACTGTATTTGTCACAATTGTCACTCATCCATAAAATCAAAGCAGGAAAAGGGGGTTGGATTGGTACAAACAGCGGCTTAGCGGAAGGCACCTTTTTCTGTATTTTTCGAATTAATAACTTGATACTCATATTCGGTTGGATTAATTCAAAGCGTGTGCAAAGTTTCAAGGTTTCAAATCTCAACTTGTTTTCTCTACTGGAATCTACTGCCTTTCAACCTGTCAAACAAACTTCCTATGCAAGCTTCCAGCTCATTGTCTCATGTTGTCCATTATTTCGTCTGTTGCATTTGAAGATAACAATCTAACAAACACGGGCTTTTAGCGGCTTCACATTGTAATTGGAAGCCGTGTAATAAATAATTTATAATAATACTAATAATAATATTTAACAAGTAGTTTCTGCATGAAAGAATCTCGTTGCACAGGTCAAGGTTGCTGGAAATGAACTGATTGAATGAGACAAATTCTGGGGATAAATGGATAAAAATCTCAGAAATGTGAGTTCAACAATGATAACTGATTAACACACCCAGTTTGTTTACAACGACTACGACTTAAAAATCTTGTAAACTGTAATCTAGTGTCTGGTATTCTAATAATATGAATGAATTCTCGGGATCGGATGAACTGGTTAAGATTTTAGAGACAAGTCGATCAAGGTTTCAGTGGAAAGTCATAATAGTTCCAAGAACTCAAGATTACAAAGCTGGTGTAGTAAAATTACACGCGACACACGGAAGCCGAGAGTTTAGTGGTTGACAAAGTATTTGTGGTATTACCAATATAACTAATTTCGTGGAATTACAAGATATTTCTTGGAATCCTTAAGCAGTTGCAATAGTTTCCTCCATGTAAACAAGTTCGTTTGCATAAGCGTAAAACTTTGTGTCAGATGTGTAGTGGATAATTTACTGGCAACGTGGCAACATATTCTTTCCTTGTCCCTAGGAGGTTTACAAAAATCGATTTTTAGGAATTTGAATACAATTCACGAGTGGGTAATGATTTCCCAGAAGCCTCCAATGGATGAAACTCGTTAGGTTACTTTTAAGTAGTCGAGATAATCTGTATTCGGTTTCTAAAATGAATTTACGAGGACGGCTGAAAGGACGTCATTTTTCTTGGAAAGTTGACAATTAAGAATATTAAGATGATCGAGGTACATCTTTTTTATTGAGTCTCATCGTTAATTTTCCTGAAATTTGGTGCAATGTTATTTAACAAAAACCTGATTTGTTTTGAAACTTGTTGCACACGCGAACAGCGAAATTATTTGGAATTAGTTGAAAAAAAAGTTTCAGAGGAAAAGTACCAAAAACATTTGAGGGATTCTAATTTATTGTCCTTGCTGGAGATATGCAAACAGTTAATGAATGTTCTTAAACTAATCGTTGCATTTAACGAATAAAACACGCAAATAAAAATGGACACGTGTAAAGTAAAATGAGATGAGGCCACGTGTGTTGGCGATTAGTGTTTGGTGAGAAGATTGATTTCGTCTCTGAGGTGGACGTTGATGAGGTCGTCCATAATGTCGTGGCTGTGGTTGACGAGGTCAGGCGACGCGGAAATGCAGACGTCCATCTGCGACTCTTGGGATCCCGTCACCATCATCATCACTGCAGCGAATCAAATTTAACACATGTCACTAATGAGGATGTTGATTAAGTATTTGGTACCTGTTTCCGAGCAGACGTCCCTGGTGCAGAAGGTGTGGTAGATGTTGGGGACGGGGTGGGTTCCGAATAGTTTGTGTGGGGTGGGTGCCCTGAGCATGTTTGAGCAGGAGGCCTTGTGGGCAGTGACTCTGTTGTTGAGGTTGAGGAGCTTGTCGGCGATGTTGATGGGGAGGAGGTTCACGAGTCCGATGAAGAACATTTCAGAGGACACGTTCAGTTCCTTCTCCAGGAACGAGTTGACGCGAGACTCGGTTTGGGTTGCGCGAGTTGCGGGGTCCTCTTCAAAGAATGGAGCGAGGAACTTGACGTACGACCAGTGGTTCGTGAGAGTTGTTCTCGGGTGGTTGGGCTTGGCGATCGTGTGGAAGACGGGGAGAGTTGGGGTCACGAGGTCACGTCTGCCAGTGGCTGCGAGGAGTCTTCGCAAGGCTCCCGTTTGGAGGACGTAGAGGAGAGTTCCGAATGAGACTCCCAAGCGACGTCGAGCGGATTTTAGTTTCTCCACGTCGAAGGTACCCCATGCGAGGTACATTTGAGGGGGGGTCACGTTCAGGTGGGGGAGGGCCCACTCTTCCTGTCTGCTTGACAGCCACAGCTCGAGGAGGTCTCGCGGAAGGCGGAGCAGCAGACGCAGCTGGAGACAAATATTATAGACTTATGCATTAGAGTTGAGGTTAAGGATTACTAGTGAATACCTTGTGAAGGGCGGATGGGGGGTGTGGCTGTGGGTTTTCGTTGTGTGGGGACTTGACGTCTCCGCAGAGTTTGTCGATGATGAGGAGCATTCCGAATCCGTCGATGAGTCCGTGGTGCATCCGCATTCCGATGTAAGTGAAGTCGTCTTTGTTGGGGGACGGGGGGGTGAGAAGGACCATTTCCCAGCGAGGAAGGGAGTCGTCCCTGTAGGCTCCGTGGAACCAGCGGGAAAAGTACTCCTGGGGGGACTCTAAATGGGGAGACATGTGTATGGGTTAGGGTCTGCGGTGACCTTGTTGAAGAGTTGTGCAGTTGTACCTTTGTTGAGGAGTGTGTCCTGGTAGATGAGTTTGTGTGTAGGTGCGTGGACTTGTTTGGTGAAGAGGTACCCTGCGAAAGTGTCGAGTGTGCAGTGGAGGCTCCTGAAGGGGTCCTTTTTACCCCCATTGCCCCGGAGGAACAAGAGTGAGAAGGTTTCCCTCAGCTTAGAAATAGTGACAGGTTGGGGGGACGAGTGGACCTTGAGGACGAACCCAATGTCGGAGATGGGCTTGACCCTCGGGGAGTTCCTTGCGACGAGGAGGTCGTTGGGGGAGATGGGGGTGAGGTCGGGGCGGAGGAGGGCGGCTGCTGCGAGGACGAGTGTCTTGAGGAGGAGGAAGAAAAGGGTGGGGAGGGCGAGGAGGGGGAGGAGGAGGGTCCACAGGAGGAGGTCTGTGAGGGGGGCGAGGGGGGCCGAGGTCACGAGGGAGTGGAGGAAGAGGACAGAGTCCAGGATGGTGATCATGTTGAGATGAGGATGGGAATGATGCACATCTCATAAAATCTCATCTCACTGATCTGCATCTCGAGAACATTGTGGACGAGTGAGGAGTTGAGGAGTGAGAAGTTGTTGGAAGACTCTCTCGCCTAATGAATGAGGGACTCCTCTCAGGTAGTCGTGTGATGGATCCGAAGTTGGTTGATTGAATTGATTGTGTCGGTGGTTATGAGTTCCCAATCAGTGTGAGGGCGTCATTGCTGCCGTAAAATTAGTTCAGTGAAAAGAAGAAGATGAGAGAGATGCTCAGAGTGATGACACACACGATTGGAGGTCTGACGTCAAGAGAGATATTTATTTAAACGACAATAGAGAGCTTATTTGCTAATGAAGTTGCGCTCGTCGTGTGAGTTGTGTGCATTCCGAATGGCCTGGACGAGTGTGGGGACGATGGACGTGTCTGCCAACACTGCCAGCATCGCAGCAGGTTCCTTCTCGTGAAGACTCTCAATGAGTAGGTCCCTTGATGATGATGTGAAGAGCGTGGTGAGGATGCGTTTGAGTACCTTTCCTGACCTGGTGAGGGGGAGTGCGGGAGTGAGCACCACCGAGTCTGGAACTGCAAACGAGCCCACCTTCTCCCGAACTGAAACACCACTTGCGTCAGAGAAGTTTAAACGGAGTCTCTCATTAGTGAACTCACCTGTGGTCTCTAATTGGCGGAGCAGGAGTCCTCCTCCTGCGTCACTGCACTCGTCTTTGAGGACAACGAAAGCCGCGAGGGACTGACCCTTGACCTCGTGGGGAACTGAGACCACACACGACTCGGAGACACCTGAGGTGTAATTATTGTTAGCAGTAGATTTGATGTTATCGCTTGAGGTTGTCTTACGTGGGTGGGTCATGAGAGCGGCCTCGACTTGGCTGGTGCTGATGAGGTGACCGCTGACGTTGAGCATGTCGTCCACTCGCCCGAGGATCGTGAAGCCTCCCGTCTCCCCGTCACGGCGCGCAGCTGCAGTAAAGGGAAATGTTTAACAGCTGGTGTCCTCATGAGGTCAGTAGTACAGGGTTAGTTACCATCTCCGGTGAAGTATGCTCCGGGGACCTGGATGAAGTAGGCGTCGTGGTACCTTTCCTGGAGGTGGTCTCCGTTGATGGCCCTCGCTAAGGATGGCCACGCCTGGGTCAGCACCAAGCACCCCTCGTCAGCATTGGTAGTGTTTGTGCCCTCTGCGGGGACGAGTGTGGGGCTGACCCCGAAGAATGGGAGCTGTATGTGTTTGTGGGGGGGCGTGGTTCCGGGGATGGCGGTGAGGACGTGGACGCCAGTCTCTGTTTGTCCGTAGATGTCGACGATGGGGCAACGTGAGGAACCGACGACGGTGAAGAACCAGTCGCGGACGGAGGGGTGGAGGGGCTCGCCCACGCTGCTCAGGACGCGGAGGGAGGGCAGGAGGGGGACTATGGGGTCGTTATTGGCCTTGATGAGGTGGCGGAGGACAGTGGGGGCCGTCAGGAACTGCGTCACATTGTATTTTCTTATGAGGGACCAGGGGCGGGACGGAGAGGGGTACAGGGGGGTTCCTTCCAGCTGGGAGAGAAATATGAGGTCAGGTTGGGTCAAGGAAGGTCAGAGGTGGCTTACGAGCAGAGTGGTTCCTCCGAGGACGAGAGGTCCGTAGAGCATGTTTGTGTGTGCGGCGCACCATCCCATGTCGGAAGTTCCCCAAAAGACGTCGTCCCTTCTGAAGTCGAAGGTGAACTGCGCGGTGACTGCCGTGTTGACGAGGTAGCCTGCGGTGGTGTGGACCATTCCCTTTGGGCGCCCTGAGGACCCGCTCGTGTACAGGATGAAGAGGGGGTGCTCCCCTTTGACCCACACTGGGGGGCACTCAGGGGACTGCCGCGACGTCAACTCGTCCCAGCAGACGTCAACCAGGGGGTCAAGCTTCAAGGGGGGCAGCAGTTCGTTGTTGGGGGTTCGTTTCTCGAGGTGGCGGAGGACGACGCAGTGGGCCACTTTGTGGGAATACGATTTGAGACAGATCTTGAGAGCCTGTGTGGTTTTAAAGGTTAGTTTGAGTTTCAAGTGATTTTGTGAATTGATTGTTATACCTCATCGCAAGTTTGTTTGAGGTTGAAGAGTTTAGTTCCTCGGAAGGACCCGTCGGCGGTGACGAGGACGCGGACGTTGCCGTCGACGAGGCGGTCCGCGAGGGACTCGGCAGAGAACCCAGCGAACTGCAATGACAATTAGGTCAATTTGAAGCTGGTGATGGTCAGTTTATTGGGTGTGGCTTACGATGACGGAGTGGATGGCTCCGATTCGTGTGCAGGCGAGCATGGCTATTGCGATTTCAGGGACGGAGGGCATGTAGATGGAGACGACGTCGCCTTGGGTGACGCCGAGGGAGGAGAGGCCGTTGGCGAAGCGGCAGACGCGCGAGAGGAGGTCGCCGTAGGTCAGTTCCTCGCTCACCCCGCATTCGTTTCCTTCCCTGCAATCAAGTGAGTCAAAAGCATTGGGGTCAAGTGAGACACACTTGGTGTCTGTGAGCTTACCAGTAGATTGCGACTTTGTTCTCGAGTCCGTTAGCGACGTGTCTGTCGACGCAGTTGAATGAGACGTTGGTGGTGGCGTCGGGCATGAATCGGGTGAAGACGGGGCCCTTGGAGGTGTCAAAGTTGTGGTGGAAGATTGAGAGGGTTGGGGGGGGCGTCTTGAAGAAGATGGATTTGCTCATGCGGAGCCAGAAGGCGGAGGGGGAGGAGATACTCTCTCTGTAGAGGGACAGGTAGGCAGACATGGAGGACACGTGGGAGGAGGAGTAGCAGGGGGCACCTGCGTCATCAGGGGGGGGAGGATGAGAAAGGGTGATTTGAGGGGAGGAGACTGTGTCGGGTTCTTCGTCGGAGGAAGAGGGGTGGCAAGTGGGGCTGTAAGGAGGGGGGGACGAGGGGATGTGGTGGTGGGGGGGTCGTCCCCATAGGTCTGGAGTGGTGGTGTCATGTTTCCCCATGTTTGAATGTGGTGAAGGTTGTGTGTGTGTGTGTGTGGATGTGGTGAGAGGAAGACTGGTGCTGGATTAGCAAGTCTGATGAAGGTGAATATAATTCAGTCAGACAGAATATTTCAGAGTAGCAGGTCAGTTCTGCAAGAGAGCTGATGAGACTGTTAAAGAAAGACGAGTTGTTTGTGGGATTCCCACGGCATATCTTTATTACTAGGAGAAGAGGTAGGTGCAGAGATCGTGAGCCTCGTCGACGCCTCCGAAGCAGTGGACGGTTCCGTCGCAGACCTCCTCCACGCGGATGCACCCCCCAAACTTGCACCGGAACTCACTCGTCCCACTGCAACACAATCCTTTCAATAAAACAATGAACCTTTAATTAGATGAGCGAATGACTTGCTTGCACTTTGATGTGTTTTTGAGGACGCATTTCTTTGTTTTGTCGCGGGAGTGGATGAGCTCGTCCTCGCCCGCGGGGCAGTCGGTGTATCCGTTGCAGACGCGGGACTTGTCCAGGCACGCCGACCCGTCGTCGCAGCGGAACTCGGTGCACAGGCACGGCGACGGAATCGGAGTGTAGTACTTTGACGCAGTTGTTGTCATCTCTTGCGCGATGATGGTTGCAGCGACGAAGAAGATTGTTACTGGAATGAGGTGTAAATATTCTATGATGTGGTTGTCTAAAAATAGTGTTGGGTTTACCGATGATGAGAGAGTTGGTGGTGGCCATGATGATGTCTTCAGAGGTCCTTGTTGGAATGGGAGTAATAACAATAATACTTGGGATGCAGATGAGATTGCAGCAGTGGCGACGAGGCCACTGTGGGGAGATCGCTTTGGGGATCATCACATCCGTCCTACCCACACGATGGTCAACAACACTCTCACTGCCTTTCTGCTACTCTTCGTCTCAGGGACCTCGCCCTTCACCACAACAAGGTACACACACACTGTCTTTCTTTCAAGGGTCTTTCATGTACTGAGATTATGTTGCTGCTGGGGCTATAGGGCTCCTGCTTTGGAGTGTGTGTGCGGGGTGGGAGGGGCTCGGGGTCACAAGGAGGTGGTGGGGAGTGGGGGGGACCTGCTGGCCCCGTCCCATGCCTGGCCGTGGGTCGCATCCATCGTCAACGTCTCGGTGAGTTAATTGGAAAGAGAGAGAGAGTGTTGGGGTAAAGTGAGAATGTTGTCGCAGGTCGTGGATGACCCGGTGGCTTACTGCGGTGCGAGTCTCATCAACGACAGGTACTCATTGGAGGGTCAAAGGTAGGCAGAAGAAGAAGGAAGGTTGTGCTTAAGGTTGTGTGTGTGGTCAGGTACGTGATGACAGCGGCGCACTGCATTCCGGACATGAATGAGACGGGGCTGGGCAACTTCCGAGTGCTCCTCGGGACAAACGTTGTGGGGAGAGGCGAGTTCAAGGTCGAGTTCAGCATCGACAAGGTCAAGGTTCACCCGGGGTCAGTCACAGTCTTGCTTGAGGTAGTAGGCATGCAGTGTGTAATGGTTGTGTGAATTATTGCAGGTTTGACTTTGATACGGCTGACAAGGACATTGCGTTGTTGAGGTTGGACCGGAGGGTCGTGTTCCGGCGGTGGGTGCGTCCGGTGTGTCTGGATGATGAGGAAAGGGATCTTGTGGGGAAGGTTGGGGTGATTGTCGGGTGGGGTGCGCGGAACCTGTCGCTGCCCACGGACGATAGGCTGCAGGAGAGCGAGGTCAGGGTGGTTTCTAATACGGAGTGCGCGAGGAACTACTCCAAGGAGGACATTCCTGTTACGAAGGATATGCTGTGTGCGAAACTCGATGGGGTTCATGTAGGTTGACACGGGTTAATTGTTTGGGTAGATTTTAATTGTTTTGTTGTTTTTTGCAGCCGTGCAAGGGGGACTCGGGGGGTAAGTAGAGTTTTTTAAAGTTTGGATGACTAAACTGATGCTGATGAATGATTTATGCAGGTCCGTTGGTGGTTCGGTTGTTGGGTGGGTCGCGGTACTCGCAGGTAGTGATACAGTTTCTGGAAGTGGTGGTTCTTTTGTGACATTTTGGGATGTTTCAGATTGGGATAATCAGCCACGGGGAGGGGTGTGGGGTGGCGGGGTTCCCGGGGATCTTCTCGCGCGTGAGGACGCTGGTGGGGTGGGTCAGGGCCAACACGATGGACGCCTCCTACTGCAGAACGAGGAGTTTGCAGGATGACTCTGATTTTGATTAACTTTCCTCTTTAATACTCTTTAATAATACATGTTCAATACAGAAAGTTTTGTCCTTTAGTTAAGTTATATGTGAGGTTGGAGTAAATGATGGTTTCTGCATTATTCCACTGCAAAAAGTTAGCATTACTGCCTTCTGTTACATTACATAAGAATAGTCATGATCACTGTATGTGTGAGAAATACAAAGTTACACAGTCGTGTGTTTAACGCTAGTTTTTGCTCATTTCATTCAGCACCATCGCATCAAAAAAACAAATGCGAATATCGTGCATAATAAGGTGCTGAGAGGATCATAGAAAGTTCTTGGACGAGCATGGAATTTTGCGGGAGTAGTTAATTAGTTAATTCCCGCTAAAAATGTGTTCAACATGGACAAGCACTAGCCAAGATTTTTAGACTTAGTCCTTGAGGAGGGCGGAGTCTACTCATCTTGAGCACTAGCAGCATAGTCTCGTAGAGTGGTAGGTTAGTAAATTTTTTTATTTTGTAAGTACTGCTTTGTAAAATTAAAAGTATTCTTATAACATTTTAAACAATTATGCAAATAAGATTATGGATTGTTTCTGAGAGGTCACCTATGAAGTAGCTTTTGAAATAAGTGCCGAACTGCCTATTGAGTTATTGAGTAGGTCAGTTTATAGTTTGTGTGTTGTAGTTGTATAGTTGTCTTCGAAGTTGAACACAAAAATAAGCTACGCACAATTACTGATCCTTTGATAAAATTGACACCTTTCTTTGTATCCTCCAGTTGAGATATTTTAACTTTAACTAGATTTGTGAGGCGATCGAAAATTGAGGTTAACGAGAAAACAGCTATATGATTAATATGATGGCTGACGACGAGATGGAAGAGCCTATGGACGTCGACGTCAATCAGCAGGAAAGTACTTTAGGGGCACAATTGGAGGCTTTACGGCTAGAAATGTTAACAAAGCAATTCGTCGCCTTCAAAGACAAAATGGCGATGAAACGTTTGAAACCATCAACATCTGCAAGTCGACGTGGTGGAAATCGTCGGAACGCGGTTGTTCGTGAAAACATATCAGCGATAAATAATAAGATAACAAGAGGTGTGATTCCGGCCCCTCCGCGTCCGATAAAAATTGGGTCAATTAATTACTGGGAAAACCACACATTGGGTCACGGAGGAACGGCGACCGTTTACAATGGCTACTATGAAAGTGAAGAGGTGCCTGCAGCTGTGAAAGTAATACCAAAGGACAAATACAAGTACTACAAATCAGAAATAGATGTTCTCCGGTGGATTGTGGAGAAAGAAAAAGACAATGCGCATCTTGTCAAGTACTTTGCGACTCAGGAGGACGAGAGGAACTACTTTATTGCTATGCAAAAGGCTCAGTTCACACTGTGCGACCTCATCTCGCCTGATGAAAGCAAGAAGAAGAAAGTTCCTAAGCTCAAGATATATGAAATACTTTCAATTCTTAAACAAACTGGACAGGGCCTTGAAGCGATGCATACTTACAAGCGGAAGTCGCACATTGTTCATAGGGACGTAAAACCAGCTAACATTCTTCTTTTCTTTTCTGGAAAAGATGAAGGTGACCGCAAGGTCACCGCGAAGCTCTCTGATTTTGGAATCAGCAAGGAACTTAAGAACGTGGAGAGCACAACGACACGACCCGAGGGGACAGAAAACTGGATGTCCCCCGAGTGTCTCCGGGCTTTAGAGGATCAGGAGAACAATAGGGGTTCTCAAATAAATTACAACGCGACTCTAGAGGAGGATATTTTTTGCTTCGGAATGGTCATTTACTGGGCAATGTTTCGGGGTGAACATCCATTCGGGACACGAGCTTACAGAATATTTAACATTATGAAAGGAAACCCCGTTTACCTCCGGAATATCACGTCTGAGAGTTTCGTGGTTATTAACCTTGTTCATTCAATGTTTTCAGCTAAGAAAGAAGGCCGGCCTTCAATTGCAACGGTTCTAAAGCATCCCTTGTTTTGGTCATATGAAAAGAAACTCAAGTTTGTCACCACAGCCAGCAACGCTATGGCCAGCCCCACCAACTCACTCGTTATCGTCAATAAGCATCAGAGCATCAAATT
This sequence comes from Isotomurus plumosus, assembly GCA_034696705.1. NCBI lineage: Eukaryota > Metazoa > Arthropoda > Collembola > Entomobryomorpha > Isotomidae > Isotomurus > Isotomurus plumosus. Next base: position 11,309 of record JAQIWV010000079.1, read on the forward strand.
AGTGAAAAAGGTCGCACTTTATGACATTCCCAGGTTGAAGCAGAAAGCGGAATCGTACACGGATTGCATATGCACTTGCAATACTTCTACTGGTTGGATTGACCACTTGAGTGTTCCTTTTCGCGACCTTATAGTGAATCGTGAAGCTTCGAAACCGAATGCGAAGCGGTACAAGGGGAAAAGTATCATGAGTCTTGCAGAGTTTATCCGGGACAAGTATCAGCACAGGACAGAGTGGGGAGACGATGTGATAGATTCAATTGGGGGCACAAGTGATGGAGACAATTACATGAAATATTTTGACGACAAGTTTCCAATGCTTGTCCCTCTGCTGTTTCTTCACTTACAGGACTACGCCTTCAGTCCGTACTGTCGAGATGATGATCTCAAGAAATTCTATCCAGACGATAAGTACGTCTTCAATATGGAGGGAGTTGAAAATGCTAAACGTAAAGAATGCGCCTAGGCTTTTCATTTCCCAATCGTTGACAAGTTGACTCAAATTGATTCACGGTTTGCTTAATTACTTTTCTTGAAATCCAGAATAACATTTCAATAAGTTTTACTGTCTGTTGTATTAAAACACTCGTTACAAATAAAACATGATAAATACTGACACTTTATTAATTATTGTCCTTTAATTAAGTTAAATGAGGTTGAAATAAATGCTGGTTATCCGATGGGGAGTAGGTTTTTGTGTAGTCGGAGGAGTGCCGATTGGATGATTTGCTGGAGGGACTCGTCGCTCTCGCACGACACGCTCTGCAATAAACTCTATATTATAGTTTTATGAGTGTACGGAATCAAGAATCGTAGCTTACCATGTCTGAGAAGTCGACTGTAGCGGTAGCGTCGTTGACCTTGACGGAGATGACCTTGTCTGTGGACTTGACCTTTCCCGTCGAGTCCCTCCCGAACATGTCCTGCAAGTGGAGCAACAGTAATGAGCCGAGTTCAACACTAGTTGCCTTATGATGGTAACCTGGATGGTGTCGATGAAGCACTCCTTAAAGTGTTCGAGTGAGCAGTCAATGTTTGTTGTTTCTGCGCCTGGAGCGGCGATGGTCGTCACCGCGCCTGCAGCCTCCGAGGATAGCACAGCGGAGAGAACTGCGTCGGCGTAGAGGTCGTTGATGGGCGACGCCGTCCACTCGATCGTCAGGATTTTCGTCTCTTCGTCTAATGCGACCTCAATCGAGTTGTTGAAAACCCTGTAGCTGTTCTTCTTGACAGTGTCGACCTGCTTTGCGAGTTGGGTGAGTGTGTGGAGGATAAGGGTGGGGGACTGAGTGTACTTGAGCGACTGCCGCTGCGTCACCACTGACAGCGTCAGGTCAGTGTACTCTAAAGAGACAAAAGTTAATTAATGTGAAAGAGAGAGTTGTAATGGTTAACTTACTCTGCAGATCATTAGGGGCGAGGATGTGGTAGTTGAAGTTGCGTTTGACGAGTATTCCCGAGAGCGTTTTGTGTTTGTTGAGTTGAGGTTGAGTGGTGGAAGCGAGTTGTCCCATGACCTTAGCCATTTTTTCCCCTCGGAAGTAAAGTCTGACCTCGTGAGTGTTTTTGGGGTTGAAAATGTCCATTTTTTCGTTTTCAAATTCTCTGAGTAGGGCGGCTTTGAGTCTGCTCATCTCATTAGCTTCCCCGTGAACGAGGACAATGTTGTTTGGCTTGAGGATCCTGATAAACTCTGACGTCTGTTCGTAGTCGGTGTGGGCGGAGAAGGAAATGTAGTCGACGGACATTTTGAGTGGAGCCTTTGCTCCGTTCATGAGCGTCACTTCTTCTGGCTCAGAGAGGATTTGCTTGGCGAGGGTGCCCTCGACGCAGTAGCCAGCGATTATAACGCCGTTCTTGGGGTCCGTGCACCACATCTCAAAGAGCTCGCGGGAGAGACCCGACTGCATCATCCCAGGAGAGGCCATCACCACACACGGACCAACGTCCTCAAAGTGGTCAATCGACTGAAACAGAAACATTTTATTTTAAATGAATGATTGTGTTTAATGTGAATTAGTGTTTACCTTCAGGTTGGAGATGTGTTTGAACACGAAAGGGTTGGAGATGGCGATTTGTCGTCTTATTTTTTCATTCATGGCGTTGACGTATGTTTGGTACACGGCCATACACTTTTTAGCGAGGGAGGATGCGTAGTAGATGGGGATTTCGTGTAGCTCAGGGTGGGCGGCCCAGTACTCGTCGAGGATGAGGAGGAGTTCCTGTGCGCGTCCGAGTGCGAAAACGGGGATGAGGCAGCGACCCCCGCGACTCACAATGTCGTGGATGATCCCCGTGAACCGCGACTCGCGCTCCTCGCGCTTCTCGTGGATGTGCGTCCCATACGTCGACTCCTACACACACACACACACAAGTGACGTCATAACTGTTATTTATATTAGGAGCGGTGATGTGTGTGTTAAACTGACGACGATCATGACGTCTGGTTTCATGGTGGGTACTTCAGCGGCCATGAGGTGTCTGTCCTCCTGTCTGGAGAAGTCTCCGGTGTAGAGGACCTTGACTCCTGCGATTTCGATCATGAACATGGCTGCGCCGAGAACGTGACCCGCGTGGTACGCCCAGAACTTGATTCCCTTGATTTCTTTTTCTTCGTGGAAGTTGAGGACCTCTATTTTCTCCATGGACGCCTCCAGGTCCTGGTCCGTGTAGAGCACGTGGTCAGAGGAAATGTTGGACACTTTTATGTAGTCGGAAAGGAGCCAGCGGTAAATCGCCTTTGTCGCGTGCGTCATGAAGCAGCGGCCCTTGAACGTCGTCTTCAGGAGGAACCACGGAAGCGCTCCACTGTGGTCCAAGTGGAAACTGTAGTAAGAAAACAGTTGGTATTATTGTTAATGAGTGAGTGTGTGTGTGACTTACTGTGAGACGAGGAGGAGGTCGATTTCGTCGGGGTCGATGAGGTCGACGTAGGGGAGTGCCTCCATTCCGGTGTGTCCGGGGTGGATCCCAATGTCCAGCATGATCTTCTTTCCCTTGAACTCGAGCATGATGCACGAACGACCCACCTCCTGACCTGCGCCGCTGTTAAATATCAAGTGTGGAATTAATTAGACTGGAGATGTAGTGTTAAGGGGGAATTTTTACTCACAGGGGTCTGATGCTGAGGAGGTCAGATTCCTCTGCGGGGGCTGCTACGACGGTGACCCCCGGGTACGGAGTCGTCACTGATGAGGATCCTGAGGCCATCATTTAATTCAGAATGTGTTGAGTTGACGTTCTGTGCTGCTGCTGCTCTCGACTGCCGGGTTGAGTTTTTGTATGTTGAGTGCGGGAGAATGGTTTAATGCCATGTGGACGAGTTGATGTGAGAAATAATGCTGTTGTTGGTGGTGGGTGGGGTTTTGAGGGTCGGTGGGAGTCTTGTTGGAAGTCAGCGTCGTCGGTGGGTATCCACTTCAGTTGTTGAGGTTGTGCGGAGACACCTGAGTCGTCCTGAGAGACGGAGTGTCCTCCTGGACAAGTTGGGGGGAGAGTTTGAGGCGGTGGGGGGTCTCAGGGACGAGGCCAAGCAGCTCAGGGCCCTTAAGCAGGGTAAGTTTATATTAAGGGTACTTATCAATTAGATTAATAAGAGTTTGTGTTTCAGAGTCGAAGGGGGACGAGATGATGGCCAAGTTGGTTGAGGATGAGTTGGGTCGAGTGGAGTGCGAGTTGGAGTCGGTGGTGGCTATGTTGCTGGAGGAGGAGGTCAGTGGGAGTGAACTGTCGTCGAATGAAGTTCTGCTGGAGGTGTCTGCGGGGGTCGGAGGTCAGGAGGCGATGCTGTTTGCTCGGGAGCTCCACGAAATGTACCTCGCGTGGTTCGCCTTCAACGGGTGGGACGCCAGTGTTCTCAACCACGACGAGTCCGAGTTGGGTGAGTCCACTGCGATTATGATGGGCTAACTGTAAGAAGAGATTAAGACGCTGCTGTATTGTCTTACAGGTGGTCTGCGTCACTCGTCGGTGGAGGTGCGTGGTGAAGGAGCGTTTTCCAAGTTGTGGTGCGAGGGTGGAGTGCACCGGGTGCAGCGGGTTCCTCGTACGGAGAAGGCAGGTCGTGTGCACACGAGTACTGCGTCGGTGAGTGTCGTGGGGCTGGGGAGGGAGAGTGACGTTGAAGTGCGGGAGAGTGACGTGCGTGTGGACACGAAGCGTGCGTCTGGTGCGGGAGGGCAGCACGTCAACACGACAGAGTCGGCGGTGAGACTGACGCACATTCCTTCTGGACTTGTGGTGGAGTGTCAGTCGCAGCGGAGTCAGATTCAGAACCGGAGTGAGGCGATGAGGATTCTGAGGAGGAGACTGGCGGCGGTGGAGGAGGAGAAGGTGTGGGTGGAGAAGCGGAAGGTGCGTGCGGGGCAGGTGGGGTCGGGGGGGAGGAACGAGAAGATCCGGACGTTCAATTTCAACCAGGACAGGGTGACTGACCACCGGGGGGGAGTGGTGACGTGTTTTGACCTGCGGGGGGTGCTGGAGGGGGGG
>JAQIWV010000080.1:0-15588 GCA_034696705.1 Isotomurus plumosus
GGACATCGTTAGTAGATGGCTTAGCTCCGCCGTTTTTCAACTTGATTTCTTCGTCTTTCTTTTTCCTTAAGTAGTCTTCTCTTCTTTGAATCAAAGCCAAAAGACATCCAACAGCACCGAAGTAGCCTTCATGTTCAAGGAATAATGCATTAAGTTGCCCTTTGGACCAGTAGTTCATGGCATGGGAAAGTAATTTCATAGAAATGGTGTTGACGCGGAGGAAATTACCAATAAACACAACCTGAAAGGCAGAGTGAAAAATTCCTCTTGAATATTTCTTACTAATCAAAAGTGTTGAGGTTATTGTATGTACCCGAGAGAGTCCTTCGTTGACCGCGCACATCCTTGAGAGAGAACCGATATTATTTGTAATCGTCACAAGAGTGGCTCTTGCCAGATCCTCTCTGCTTACGGTGGACCTCTTTTCTTTGGAAATCATTTGACCGAAACTAACCATACAAAATACAATTGAAAAAATCTGCATGTATGATATTCTAAGAATTTTGGTTTCTCCCATAAAAATATTACCTAGCTGCAACAATATCTCCGTCCAGGTTGAATTTGTCGTACCCACCTCCATATATGTCTTTTACTAGTTTATCCACTTTGGTACTGTCGCCAGTTGCAGCTAGCTCAATAGCTTCTTCAAATGTTGAGCACCCAGTGAGAAGACAACACAGTCCTAAAAACGTGCCACCACCCAAACTGGAAATTAAAACATAGTCGTTAAACATGAAGTGTGGTTGAAAAATTAACAGTTATGTTGCAGAAAAACGAGCAAACCAAGCCCCAAGTATTTTTGTACGGCACAAATCAAACAACACTTAAAAGAAAATAACAAAAACCAACTCTGAGAGATAGAGATAATCCCACCTAGTTCCTGTTACTCTTCGATATTGTCCAGGTCCAGTTACAGCAAGCATGCTAACGCCGGAACCAATATTGACTACCTAAAGTCAAACTTCATTTAAATTTACACTAAAGGTAAGTCATAAACGCCAAAATATTTCCGCTGGTGAAACTTACGAGGAACGGGTACGGGTCACTAAAGTCAAAAGGTACTTTTTGACAGTTTTCACTTTTTGGATCGTCAAAATAGTAACATTCTGACAGATTGTTTTTCTCGACAAACTCAAGCCCTCGTATGAGAGAATCCAACTCGTCAAACTTAAACAACTTCAAATCCAATATCTGCACATACAAGAAGTTGTATTGAAGGTAGTTATTACAACACATTTTCCTGTTGCTTTAATTATCGACTTATTGCCTCGTAAAAATTTCTCTCGAACTTGAACGCTCCACCTCCTGTTGCACACACTGTACTGGCTAAGGTTGCCATTCCTTTTGACTCTGCTAATGCCAAAAAGTTGGCCATTTCTGAAGTTGGGAATCGGATGAAATGAATAACTCCCTTGCGTTCCCCGATAACTACATTGTCCATCTGTGTACGAAAGATAAGGGAACAGAAGGGTGAGTAAGTAGGTTTCATAAAGTGAGCAGAACAGAACATTTATATAGTATTTATTTAGTATTTTACCTGCAAATGTTCATCTCTGTGCCCTGTTTCGCCATATACTCGGTTGTTCTTCAAATACTTTCTGATATTCTTCAGTGTTTCCACTTCACAGTCATCTTCTTCAGGAGTGTTATCAGTTGGCTCAAAATACACCAATTTGGCAAGAGTTCCTCCAATGTCCATTCCAAACCAAGGCATTGCTATGAATTCAATGAAGTATTAATTTCGTTTCCTTTGAATCTCCAAAACATGAATTAACTAATATGCAGTGTGCAGAGTACTTACGAGGATACTCCATTCCTCCGTTGCTCAAAGTGGAGGCTTTCCTTGAAAACGCTCTAAAAATTTCATCGCTCCCACAGTCTGCTGGAGGACTTGCCATTTTCAGATCTGTAGATCTGGTTGGAATTCGGATAAGATAGCTCTGAATGAGCAAAGTCTTGTTAACTGTTCCTTAGTATTCAGCAAGACTTCAGCACTCACATGACGAACTTACAATATTTTCGCAAGAAGCATCAATAGAACACGTTTTCTCCAGAGGTGGTAGGTGAACGGGGTTCCTTTAGGTAAAGCTGGTATTACACTTCAATGAAAGGAGATGTGAGATCTGCACAAATAGAAGGAAATAATAAGAGAAAATCTCAGTTGGAAATGACGTGATGGGAATATTCTTTCTATACAAGCCTTTTAAGTATGAACTTCTTTAATACGAGACTCGGCTCACGTACAGCATGAACAACCACCTGAACAACTACCTAATAATATACATCAATCCACAGCCTACAATTAGGACTTCATTACACCGATCAATCTACCAACCCCAACATTTTTTGCCTAGTACACAGCATGATTATCCGAACATGAGGAAACATCTTCACCACCACATATCCATCCATCCATATCCATCACTCTATTTCATGTTTACTCGATTGATACACGATACTGCTAGCTGCTGATAACTATCTATCGCGTCATTTACTCCCCTTTCCTCGATAATTAACATAACTCACACAGGCTGAGAATTTTATTCTAAATCAGAAAAAAACAAGCACTCACAAAAAAGTCACAACTTCCACAGAACCAATTGTGCAGTTTCGCAATGCTTTTATAACTTGTTAATAAAGAAAGCATTCCCTCTAAACTAATTGGAATAAATGCAACAACAACCAATAGATAAACTTTCATATCACGCAGTGCAAATTTTATCTAAGCCACAAAAATACATTTAGCCTAACTCTATATAATGTCACATTCTAATCATCTTCTGCATGAATGACCATCCAACTTTCAGACATGTGATTCTCCCACAAACGCAGATGCATCATACATATCACGATGATTGATTACACAATTTAATCATTACGGACTTCTTCTCCCCTAACTCTCACACCAAAACCACTTTGCATGCAACTTGAACTGAATGAACACGGGATCTTCTGGGCATTTAACTTCGAAGCGACCTCACAGCATGAATTTCCATTTCCACATGTCAAGGTAATCAACTATATACTCACTCATCTGAAAAATTACACAACTTACATGAAAATGGAATGCTCTCTACACACAACCAATACTGATTTTTTTCCAGAATCCAAACGAATGCTAGTGTAATACTTGCGGTGATTTATATCCGTGGGGGATTATTACATCTTCTTCACGCCTGGGCCAAGCTCGATGAATATTTCAAACTCCTTTTTTCAAGTGCAAATATAGGAATTCCCAGCCTACTTAAAACCAAACTATATTTAGAACTTCTTAATTAATACAATCCCCACGCCTAAAACAAACACTTACCGAACTGCGACAGGACTTTCTAATGAAAGCAGAGGAATTCTTCGCACTGATTGTAAAACACAGAAATGTCTCTGCAGCCAATAAAGGCTGACAGACTGATGAAGAGTGTGTCGTCCGATGTTCGATCTCAATTAGCCGCATCAGTTGGTAAATATTCAGAGGGAAGGGTGCTTGAAGTTGTGTTGATGAGGAGAGAGACGCGTGTGGTGCAGAGCAGCAGAGACTCTCCTCCCCTCCACTCGAATGTCATATTATCCCCACACGGCTAATTAAGTATTAACTATCCACTTCACTCGATCTCTGTTGCTTAACTTAACTGCTCAGCTCGATCTCTGATCTGTGATGATGATCGTTCTATTACCAAAACACAACCATCAAAAGTGAAATTTGAATTTCGCGGGGTATGTGGTGGCCAGTGTCTTACAGTGCCCCACAGAACTGAAGGAAAGTGAGAAAGGGGGAACAAAGTAGGCGGGATGGAACGCGTGAGGAACTCATTCATGATGACAGAGAGAGAAGTCACGTCAACTATTTACATTTAGTGAATTTGAAATACACGGAGATTCGTAAACTAAGGGGTAGTTGTTTGTTTGGGGTGATTGGGGGATAGGTCGTGAACGGGAAAGGGTACGTTCTTCAAGGGAAGCATGTTTACGGTAAGTTCCAATGAGAGTTATTCAGTTAAATTGTTATAATCTTGTGATGCTTTCTTATTCTTATAATAACTTCTTGATTCCATTAGAAAATGGCTGTGGAGAGTGGGTCACCGTTGTCGTCTGCAGCGAAGAAAGGGGAAATGGCAATGAAGATGTCGACGATCAAGCCAAGCTTTATTAATTTCAGTGTGTGTGCAAAGATGATGACTTCAGGATTTAAGTCCTACTGGAGTAATGGAAACAATCAAAAGTCTCCGTCGTCTCCGAATACTCCGGAAGCAGTTGGAGTTGCTGTTGCAGGAGGTGAAAGTGCTAAACTGAAGGTTGGTGATAATGGTGATGTAGACGGGCTGTCGTCTGTGGGTTTTGATAAGGAGAATGAAGCGGTGTCAGATGAAGATAAGTCAAGAAAGGTCGACCAGACATGTGCCGAAGTTAATGACGCTAATTTTGGCCAAAATGGAATCATAGCTGACTGCCAAAATTACGACGATGACATTAAGTCCAAGGAGACCGAAGTAGTGTCAGATATGGACACAGAAAATTCGAAGAATCAATGTGCTGGTGCTAAAATTAGCATTGATGCTGATTCTGGACAAAGGGAAACAATAGTCGACTGTCAAGAAGACAGTGATGACAATAACGATCCGGAAGATGATCTGATGGGTATGTTGGGCGAGGTAATTTCCCCTGAGCGTCATGCAACTGAAGCTGAGAAGAAGAGTCCGCAGACCCCAACAAAGAATTTTAAAGCTGACAATCAACGTCACAATCAAAGAAGCATTGACATGGACAGGACCGCTGAAGAGGCTAAGGAGCGGTTTTCCGGAGATTTATTCAAGGTTCCTGCAATTCCCAGCAAGTTAAGCAGCTCAAAGGTTGCTGAATTATCATTGGAAGATGAGTTGGCCTGTTTGGAGGATCCCAATTTCGGTAGGTTCTGATATTTCCGAAGCTTACAACAAATCCTTTAATATCGAGATGTGCCATTGATATTTTATATTTTTTCTTGTGTTTAGATGAAATCGAACTCGAAATGCAGCAGATTTTTAACGCAGATGCTCGTCCTGTCTTCGTCGGACTGGCTAAATCTCCCGATAAACGTGTTGGCCTCACTTATTGTGATAGTAAGTTAGCGACGGCCTTTATTTCGTATTTGCACAAGGTGTGTGGGACTGATTTATATCTAATTAGTTTCAGGTGCTTCTCCAAACAAACGAATCAAGGTCGATGCTGAGATGGTAGTAGTTCCTGGAAATGAAAGTCGAATGCAGTCTTTGGTTAAAACCAAGGACGGCGATGAATGCTGCATAATCGAGGAAAGGCGTTTGAATCTGAAATATTTTCCTCCTCGAGATGTTTATGATTGCGATGTTTGCTGCTTTTTGAAATTCAAGACTGAAAATGAACGTATCCAGCATCTCATGGAGCAAGCACAACACGATACTTGGGACTGTGATACTTGCACAGAATCATTTAACCGACCTATGGAGTTGCATCGTCACAAAATAAGACATCATCAAAGTCGCAAACGGACAATCCGAAGTCGCGTTATTGAACTTTTTTAGGTTTTTCGCCAATAATAAGTTGTGTCTTTATGCTTCATAGTGTTGATCACTAAATTATCGGTTGGTTACCGACGCGGTGTATAATTTTAAATCTGACTAAGTTAAGTTAACGATTTAAGATTATTTTGTCTCTGGTCTAAGTCAGTCGACGCAGCTTCAACTGGAGTTTATGTTGCAGTACAAATAATTACTAACTCTTGCATTTTAAGACTGTGACCTATGGGGAACCATTTATTTATACTTTTTGTTATATATTATACCACTTCCACTTGTTCAATACGAGCTGCGACATAAGTCGTTTTAAGTCACTCGGGTTTATGCGATAGAAACTATCTAGCAATTGACAATGAATCTCAAATATGTTTCAAATACAATCAAAGGAATTGTGATCTGAAGATAAAAAGAGGACAATATATTTATTTATGTAATGCAAGAGATGTATAATGAATACCGGTATTTCTATTCGGTCAAGAATAACAAATAATTGAAGACTGTCAAATGTAAGTCAACGATCAATTTGATTAAAATATACGTGTTCTCAAAATATGTATATTTTTTATCAAGATTTGCAATTTATTCTTCGTTATGTACACCGTCCATCTTATGAATTACGAGAATTACCTAAATAACATTAGTATACATGATACACAATATTGTCATCCATGAAAATGAAACTCTATCTAAATATTTTTGTTGAATGGTGAATATTTCTTGATTCTTGAAAAGCATCAGACTGCCAGGATATTGTCCGTCTTCTACCCTTGATGGTTAACGTATCTAAGTCTTTCTCAGCAGGTCATCATCGCGTGGTCTATCAACAGCACTTTAATAGTTCTTAGAAGGTCTTCTTGGTGGTACCGAATACAAGGCTCGTTTTCCGTCTATTAAATCTTTGTTAATTAACATAGTGTGTGTGTGTGTAAGAGTGAGTGTGTTTAGTATCTTCTTGTGGCTCCGCTTCCGTTATCTTGTTACTAACAATGAGGTAAGTTTGTGGTAGTGGTGAAATGATTTACTGGAGTGCGAGTCGGTTTCCCTGTATCAGCATTTAGAACTAATTTACTTTTCATAAAGATCATTCTTATATTCCTGAAGGACTTACAAAGGGACTCAGGGCACGAGCAACGGATCCGGGACGTCCGCGGGGAGCGGGTCCACCTCGAACTTTGCTCAAAGCAGCTTCTTGCAAGTCGTTCTTCTCCTCAACTTCTTCATACTCTTGTTGAGCTTTACGGAATTTGGCCAAGTTCAAGGCAGCGATTTCTTCCTGCAAATATTATAGGTGATTAGTAAGATGATACAAGTCACTCAGACCTTTCTTAATGCTAACGTACTGCTTCCTCAATCTGTCTCTTGTAGGTCTTGATCTTCTGCTGGAGCTTCTCAACGAGATCCTGCATCTTCTCGTGGTTCTTTCGGTCTTCCTCACCCTGGAAGGACAATTCCTTGACTCGTCGTTCAGCTCGTCGCATATTCTTCTGGGCGTCAGAGTGTCGTCGTTGCTCGTTCTCCAATTCGATTTCGATGACTCGTACTCGTTCTTCCAACTTGGCGATCTGCTTCTTGCCTCCCTTCAACAAGTTCTGCTCAGCATCGTCCAATCGGGACTGCAAGTCCTTGATGGTGACTTCAAGACCCTTGCGGGCTCGTTCTTGGCTCTGTGCGTGCTCTTGCTCTACACGGAGTTCATCCGCAAGTCGGGCAGCATCGACCATAGCCTTCTTCGCCTTCTCTTCGGAATTCTTAGCTTCGTTCAAGATCGCCTCCAAGTCAGCCTGCAAAAAATTTCATTATTCAAGATGTGTCGATTATTAGTAAAATATTTAAAAATTCGAATCAACTTACGTGGAGAGTTTGAAGCTGACTGTCAAGTTGTCTCTTAGCTCCTCCAAGAATGGCAGTTTGGTTTCCAAGCTCGTGGATTTGGTCTCGGGCATCGTGCAACTCTTGTTCAGCTCCACGTCGGGCTCGGTCAGCTTGTTCGAGAAGAGTTCGGCTCTCGTCCAATTCGTTGGACAAGGCGTTGGCTCGCCTCTCAGCGATTCCGTACTGCTCTCGGGCCTCATCCCTGGCACGGGACTCTTCCTCCAACTGAGACTGGGTCTCCTTGAGTTGCTGCATGTACCTCTTGATGGTCTTCTGGGCCTCGGCGTTGGTCTTGTTGGCGTGGTCAAGAGCGATCTCCAACTCGTTGATGTCGGACTCCAACTTCTTCTTGACTCGGAGAGCTTCTTGTTTTCCTTTGCTCTCAGCTTCCAGGGAAGCTTGCATGGAGTCAAGGGCTCGCTGTTGGTTCTTGCGGGTGTTCTCGAACTCCTCTTCCTTCTCCTGGACACGTCGGTCGATTTCCTGTCGCACCTGAGACAACTCCAGTTGGACTCGGAGGACCTTGTTCTCCTCCTGCTCGAAAGCGGCCTCAGCCTCCTCCAAAGCGGCTTGGAGCTCTTCCTTCTCGATCTGAAGACGGTTTCGTGACTTCTCAATCTCGTGGACGTTTCGGCCTCCCTCACCAATTTGGTCGAGGAGATCCTTGATCTCATCAGCCAAGTTCTTGTTCTCCCTCTTGACGGAATCAAGCTGTTCCTGCTCCTGTTCGTAGGCAGCTCGGATGCGGAACACTTCGGTGGCATAAGATCGAGCTTCTTTGCCAGAAGCGTCGACTTCAGCCGACAAGTCGTTGACTTTGGCTTTCCATTCGTCGATGATCTTGTCGAAGTACTTCTGCTTCTTCTCCAACTGGATGACAAGGGACCTGGAGCGGTCGACTTCAGCAGTCATGTCCTCCAATTGAGAGGACAATCGCTGCTTAGCCTTCTCCAAGTTGATGGCTTTCTGGTTGAGGGACTCGATGGTCTCTTCAGCTTCTCCCAAACGGGCTTGCAACTTGCGCCTGCAAATAAATGAAATATGTATTAAGTGTCCACCCCAGTTCCAAGACTTCCAACCCATAAACACCCTTAATCTCTAACTTACTTGGCTTCCTCAAGCTCCTCAGTCCTTGCAACACCTTCGCTCTCATACTTGGTCCTCCAGAGCTGGGCCTCAGCGTTGGCTCGAGACAACTGCTTCTGGATTTCGCTCTTAGACTCAGCCTCCTCATCAAGCTGTTCCCTCAAGAGATCAAGATCGTGTTCGACATTCCTGAACTTGCCGAGAAGAGTAGCTCGTTCCCGACCTTCCTCATCAGCGAGACGCTTGGTGTCCTCCAGTTGAGTGGCAAGAGACACTTTCAGTTTTCCAAGCTGGCTGACTTGGCTCTCAGCCTCTTCGATCTGCCTGATCATGTCGGTGTTCTCCAAGGCGAGACGCTTCTTGGTGGAGTCGATCTCGTTGACCTGTCGCGCGACCTCTTCGTATCGCTGTTGGACTTCCTGCATCTGGTGCTGCAAGTGCTTTCCAAGCTTCTCTTGTCCAGCCTTCTCGTTGGCAAGTTGGTCAAGTCCAGCTCGGTTGTCGTTGAGTTCAGAAGCGACTTGGGATCGTCCCTTCTCAGCAGCAGCCTTCATCTTGTTCAAGTTGTCGATTTGCTCGGCCATCTCAGCAACAGCGTCGTTGTGCTTCTTCCTGAGTCCAGCCATGGCAGCCTCGTGTTGAACGTTGAGTTCCTCAAGTTCCCGTCGGAATTTGGCCAACTCAGACTCTCGCTTCTTGTTCAGCTCGATCTGGCCGGAAGTGGCAGATCCAGCTTCTTCAAGTCGGGAGCCAAGTTCCTCCAACTCACGAGCCAAGTCGGTTCGCTGTTTCTCAGCCTTGGCACGGGATTGTCGCTCAGCCTCAAGTTCTTCATCGAGTTCCTCAATGCGAGCCTGGAGCTCCTTGATTTGCCTCTGGAGCTTTCCAATCAAGCCCTGCTCTTCCTCAAGCTTGGCAGTCAAGGACGAGACTTCCTTGTCCTTGCGCTGGATGGTCTGCTCCAAGTCCTTCTTGTTCCTCTCCAAGTCAGCAACAGCTTCCTGGGCGATCTTCAGGTCTCCTTCAACCTTCCTCTTCGTCTTCTCAATGTCTCCTCGGAGTTTCTTCTCTCGCTCAAGAGAGTCTTCCAACTCATCAAGAGATCGCTCCAACTTGGCCTTCACCTTGTTGAGACCGTTAACTTTGTCTTCAAGGGCCTGAACATCCTCAGAGGTCTTCTGGGCTCCTTCCTGAGCGGACTTCTTCTCCTTCTGGAGCTTAGAAATGAGTTCTTCCTGGTGAGCAAGTTCCTCATTCAAGTTCTTGATCTGAGCCTCCTTCGCAACTCGCTCAGAGTCAAGTTTGTCCAAGTTCTTTGCATTCTCCTCGAGTTCCTTCTTCACTGTGGCAGTCTCCTGCTGCATTTTTCTAAGCTGTTGTTGGATTTGGTTCTTAGCTTCTTCCTCACTGCTCACTCGGTTGTTCAAACTGTTCAACTGACTCTCAAGCTCCTGCTTTTGAGCGTTGATCTTCTGGTAACGTTCCTGGAAGTTTCCAGCAGCGGCCTTCTCTTCCTCAAGTTCTTTAAGCAACTTATCCTTCTCGTGGATTGTCACTCGGCATTTCTTCTCAGCTTCAGCTCGAGCCTTCTCTTCCTCAGCGAGGAGAGCTTCAGCCTTTGCGATTCTCACTTCGGCTTTCTAATTTCAAGAATCATTTTGATTTTAAAGCTACTCAAGTAAAAACATTCCTCAATTGATGAATACGAACCTTCATGTTCTCCTCGATCTTGCAAGTCTGGAGATTTGGCTTGATGAGCTTCCACAGTCCCCACCATGGCCAGCACCTCAACTTGATGTACGAATTCAAAGACCTCTGGACAATAACGAGGGCCTTGCGCTGGTCGTGCAGCTTCTTGTATCCCTTGATGGTGTTGTATCGTCGGACAGCAGACTGGAGCCAAGTGATGATCTTTCCCAACTTGTCGTCACGGATTTCCTCAAGCTCTCCGAGTACTCCGGCCCTGAAGAATACCTTCGTGTGTCCCACTCGGTATTTGTCAGCGTTAAGTCCGACGTGTTCGAAACAAGCAGTCGCGATCTTCTTGTCTTCCTTCTCTCCGGCCATCTGGGCGGAGGCGAGGATAGCGTATCTGATTAAAACACAAAATCACTTTCAGTTTTATGACTAATAAGAAGTGACCTGTATCGTTAACAGGAGTAAAATGTCACCTGTGTTTGAAGTCAGCGTATCCCATCCTGTTGGGGAAGCCCTTTCGGCAAATACGAATACCTTCAAGCACACCGTTACAAGTGAGCTGGTGCATAACAAGTGCGGCATCAACAACACCTGAAAACATCCAAGTCAATCAGGAATTATAAAACATTAAGTAATCGTGTAAATAGCCTAATTACTTCATAACTTCATATTGTTTTAGTATACCTGGCTTCTTGTACTCGTTGGGCACAATGCAACGGATGAAATGAGGGTGAGTAGCTTTCAATGTGGCCATCAAGCTTGCCAATTGGTCCTGTGAAATTCGCAAAAATTAAAGATTAGTAAGAGTCCTTCATTTTCTAGGAGAAAGGGTTGATCAAGTGGAATATATGGCTTCATAAGGGCTACTCAAGACATACAGGTCAAAGGTACACAGGTAAGGGTCACGCATACTCTCGGAGCACTCAAGAAGGTACAAAGTCTTCTGATGGATTTTCCGCACTCTGTCAAATATACACTATATATCAGGGTAGGTTTCAAAATCGAGTATGCTTTGAATGGCATATGGCGTAGGTTCAGAAGAAAGCACAACGGGAGTAAGCTTGAGGGCTACGAACACCGGAGAGAATCTACTCAAAGAATGAAAGGACACAGGGAGTACATGTGGCTAATGATAAGGGTGTGGTGGTGGGTGGGCCAAGGGGTCACATCATGAGGGGCACCCTTAATGAAGAAAACATATTAACCCTGTATCCAGACGAGACAGTTTTGAAACCACCCTTCTTCTTTCCACCACCACCACCTGTTTTCGTGTATCATTAAATACGTGAACATCACATGAATGACTTTACACTGACTGGACATCAGTAAATTAGGGTCTGTACAGTTTGCTGGTATATCATAATAATGTTTAACGTTGATTAGTTGTCTCAGCGTTACCTTTAGCTGCTCCGGCTTCTTCAGACTGTCCTGGATGGTCAGCATAAAGTTCCCTGAGGAGGGCGTTGGTTCCCTTCTTGAACTTGTCGACAACAGTGTCGTTCAAGGGATCCTTGTTCTTCTCGAGCCATCCGGTGATGCTGTAGGAGACGGTACCGGCATAATGGGCAACGGCGAAGTGACCATCCTTGAATCCTGGCTTAGCAGGCTTGGGCTTAAGGAAGCAGTTGGACTTGCCCAAATGGTTGGACTTCAGTTTGTCAATGAAGGTTTGATCAGTAGCTTTGGGGAACATAGACTCTTCCTCAAGGATGGAGAAGACACCCATGGGCTGTCGATACAAATGGAGTATGAATGTGTGTCCATGTTAAGTCATATAGGAATAGGAAGAGTACCTGTTCGAAAAGGGTGATGGTGGCCTGCAAGTCCATTCCGAAATCCTCAAAGATCCAGTCAAGACCTTCCTTCTTGTACTCTTCTTGCTCAAGAACGAACATGTGATGATTGAAGAATTGCTGCAACTTTTCGTTGGTGAAGTTGATGCAAAGCTGATCGAAACCGTTTTCGTCGAAGATCTCGAATCCGGCAATATCCAACACAGCGGAGAAAGAAGCTCGGTTTTGCTTGGTGTCCAAAGTGTCGTTACACTTCTTGACGAGGAACTTGAACAACCTGTCGAACATCGACTTGGACATGGCACCGCAGGTAGCGTTGCATTGGGAGACGCCTTGACCCTTTGTCACGAATTCAGTTCCGACCTTGATTCTGGGCTTGCAAATGTCGTTGTACAGCCATTCAGGGTCGATACCCAAAAGCTTAGCGGTATTGATACCTTCCTATAAGCCACAAGTTTAACATAAGTCACCAGTACTAAGAATATCATCTCAAGTCATTGTTAAGTTCGCACCTCAGTCTCGGCTTGCATGGCCTGTTCTTCACGACCCTTCTGCTCGAACTTCATCTCACCCATGTGCATGACAGCCGCTGTGATCCTGTAGATGTTCTCTCGCTCTTCATTGGTGAACAGCAGGATTTCGAAAGCTTCCTGTTTTCCAAAATTACATCTCATTAACCATTGATGCATTCATGTCCTTAATGATCTTCTAGACGAGACACTCACGTGTGTAGCGTCGAATTCAGCACCGTCATCAATACTGGGGACAGTGATTTTACCCTGGGAGACGAAGTGGTACTTGTAAATGTCGTCACCCAACAAACACATCTGCTTCACTCCAATGGCAGCGCAGTTGGGGGACATCAGCTGGTAGAAGATGTGGTAGCAACGCTCCAAAGGCATCTGGGAGATGACACGAGCCTTCTCCAACAGGTCTTTACATTAACACATAATCTCATCACAACCTGAGTCTTGAAAAAGCTAAATCAATTATCAATTTCAATATCTTCACTTACAGGACTCGATATCAGCACCAGCCAACTTTCCAGAGGGTCCGAAATGGATACGGATGAACTTACCCTGTGTATCACAACCCAAAGATTTCCTAAGCCATCTTCTTATTGCATAAACATGTATCTTTCTTGTGTCAACTTACGAATCGGGAGGAGTTGTCATTACGGGTTGTCTTAGCGTTACCGAAGGACTCGAGCACAGGGTTAGTTTGCACAATTTGATCTTCAAGGGAGACCTTCGCCTCCACTTTGGAAGAGGATCCAGCGACGTTGGCGAAGTACGCAATGACCTTCTTCGTGTTCTCTGTCTTTCCAGCTCCAGATTCACCGGTAATCAGAATAGACTGATTCTCGTGATCTACTCACACACAAAAAGCATGTCATCAGATCAGTCATTCATATATCATCTTATCTGGAACAAGTCTTCATCATTAATGCATCACCTTGCATCATGTTTTGGTAAGCTCCTTCAGCGATGGCGAAGATGTGGGGTGGAACTTCATTACGTCGCTTGCCTTGGTAGATCTTCATGGCTCTTGGCGTGTAAATGGGGAATCGCACGTACGGGTTGACAGCGATACAGAAGAGACCAGAGTAAGTCTGTTAACACATTCATCTTTTAAAGGACATATCCACATTAGACTCATTAAGCCTTTTAAGTATCTAAACATGTAGCCATTCTATTTCCTATCTACTTAATAAGAAGCCATCATCGTGTGGGAGTGGAACTCATGAACTATTTCATTTCTTGGCACAATTTAATCCTGTCTCTCTCTTTGGCAATATCGCATGCTCAATTTTTTCTAAATCAAAAGTAATTTTTATCTCAGTTTTGTATCAAAATCCGGATTTCATAATACTTTTCATAGGTTCAAGGAAGCTTCTTCTCAGACGCGTAGCGAAAAGTTCAAGCAAAATGTTACACCAACTTAAGAATTCTACACACAACTTTGTACGGAACATGAAATACTGAGATCTCCGTAGATTGGCTGAGTGCCAAAGAATTTTAATATCAGTCTATCCTCATTCACTTAGTGAATTAAAAATAGGCTGGAGCCCAGCCGAATCTTTTGTGTGTGGAATACTGTCGAATACTCTTTTTTGTCTAAAAATACACAGGAAAAGTGTCTTTACCCTACACTTCCGTTTTACTCGATTTTTTAGGAAAAGGGAAATAAACTGGGATTCTCAAAGAGCCCCGTTTTCTATTATGGAGTCTCGTAGATGACTTACTGTCTGCCTCATAATGTACTCGATTATTAAGTTAATTACAGGTTAATTAAGTCTTGTGATAGGGTTAATAAACTTACGTAGATAAGCCTGGCATAATAACGCTGCCTCAAATCGTTCAAGACAGAGGCGTCGTTCAAGAAAGTCAAGTTGGACATGTCCTCGCATTTCTCGTACTTGGGAGGGTTGACTTGGGCGACGAGGTCCTTCTTGAAGGTCTTATCCTGTAGGGCAATTAATATAAGTGTGTTGAACATTCCAGGTGCTTAAGAGTGTCATATTTAGTTAGTGTTCGTTAAGTACCGATCCATCGACTTTGACGATAACAAGGTCTCCCTTGGTGCCTTGGATCTCTCCGATGGCGAATCCCTCGGTTTCATGAGGGACCCAGCAGGACTTCTTGGCATCGTAGGGCCTGCTTTGATCTTGTCTCTTCATCTCCATTGAGATGAACAAGAACTCGGTTGGATCCGGCTCCTCACCGGCTTTGAATTTTTGTTCAATAACCATCTTGACCTTTGGCTTTTAACACACACTCCTATAAAAATGGACCACGCGACGGAAGACGAGCTAGTATATCGGAACTGAACAGCCCTTGAGCTTTCCTGTGGAATCAAACAGAAGCACGGCTTTATTAGAAAACTTTACCTCAGGGAACCAAGTAAAAGCACTTATAGCTGGATCCCTTGAAATTCCACTTTTCGGGGGAATTCCCCGGTATTCCCTGTCTGAAGCACCAGAAATTAACTTTAAGGCTATGCAGGTAATTACAAGTGCACGAAATAAGTCCAGGTTTCCGAGAAAAGCGGAATTTCAAGAGAAAAACGGGCAGAGGTTACTCACAGTCGAAAGCTGTTCTGCGGAGTGACAAAGGCTCGAGAGAGAATATAAAACCTTGTGAGGGATGTCTCAGATGGAATTCGGTTATTTCGGGGGTATCATTGTCTGCCTCTGAAGAATAGAATGGCCATTTTTGGCTCATTGGGACGATTGCCAGTCTTGCTTAGTGTTCGAGAGCTCGCAATCAGACCGGGCCATGGGACGTGCATCAACATTGTTCGAACTACGGGAGAAGGAAGGGGCTTGTTGCACAGGCTTCGTTCATGCATGCCCTGCCATCAGGACCCTAAAACTATCGATAAGCCCCACAGCACACTTCCCGTCCTTGCTTTGTTTTGCTCATTTTCTTCATTCCTCTCCTATTTACTCTCCTTCTTTCAAACTGGGTTCAGCGATTTCGAAATACTTCCCTGATTACAACTGACGAGTATTTTATGAAACCATCAAACAAATAGTCAAACTGCACATATTTTTATTAACTGAAGTGATGAATGAAAAATAATGATTTTAATGGATTTATGTAAGAAGC
>JAQIWV010000081.1:0-15586 GCA_034696705.1 Isotomurus plumosus
GGGTGTCCCATATGTCGTGCAACTAGAGATCCTCAAAGCATCAAAAAATCCTAGCAACACATAGTCTCTTTTAGGATAAAATTAAAGATCCCTTAATTTTGACAAACCCTGACCACCCACACCCCCCACAATTTGCCTGCGCAAAGCTAGACGCT
This sequence comes from Isotomurus plumosus, assembly GCA_034696705.1. NCBI lineage: Eukaryota > Metazoa > Arthropoda > Collembola > Entomobryomorpha > Isotomidae > Isotomurus > Isotomurus plumosus. The sequence goes on from JAQIWV010000081.1 coordinate 156, forward strand.
CTGGCTACTGTATAAAATTTGTTTTGAGATCATACAGTCATCATATGGCCAAACAATTCGATTTTAACTTCAAGTTTTGACTTTTTACTCTTTAAATTCTAATTTTAGGCCCCCACGATGACTCTTTGGTCTCAAAACAAATTTTAAACTGTAGCCAGAGCGTTTACCTTTGCTCGTGCTAATTTTGGTGGGTGTGGGTGGTCAGGTTCAGCGAAAATTAAGGGATCTTTAAATTAATCCTAAAAGAGACTATGTGTTGCTAGGATTTTTTGATGCTTTAAGGATCTCTAGTTGCACGACATATGGGACACCCTGTATATATTTTATTTTCACAGCTTTTACACCTGTGAATTAAGACATGACGGTTTCGATTCTTAAAAGCAACACAGAGCTTGTTGAAGCCACCTGGACTTTGACAAGATTTCTGGACTTTATACACCAAGTTCGTGAAACCAACGACAGGATTATGACCTTTGAGTCACATTGTTTGTTTCCGATAGATCTCTATTGCAAACAGCGCGAGGTAATGATCACGTTAGAATTCAAATTTCTGATATATTCTACATACCTTTAACCAGACATTATTTTAATCATTTTCGTTTAAAGTCCAGACGACTATTGAAGGTGCACGCAAATTTAAGTGTTCAAAGATCAGACGTTAATTTAGTCTTCAGTATCCCGAATAGAACCGCAATTCCGTTAGAAAATGCTATTAAAATGAAAGTAATATTTATTGACGTTGTATCCAGTACTGACGAAGACGAAGTCATGGCTGAAGGTAAGAAAATTCATTTTCAAATTACAAGTAAACTATTTATTTTCTTCTTGAATAATTTAGAATGCCCCCTGAGTTGCAAAGACACTGAGTTAACATCTTCCAATTTTACCAAAAGACTCTTTTATGAGCATGAGGCAGAAAGTTATTGCTCAGATGCTGACGGCTCCATGACCATACGTTTCAAAGTTGAAATTTGCATAACGAATCTCAAACAAAATGAAGAATTTATTCTAAGGAAAGACACAGAAGCTTGTGAGACAGACGCATTAAGAGACTTTCAAGCTGTTTTAAATGACAAAAGTAGTGCAGACGTTGAGCTAAAGGTGACTTCTGGTAAACCCAAGTCCTTTTATTGCCACAAATCCATTCTTGAAGGTAATAGACCCGATTTTGTTATGTGAACTGTTTTGATGAGGCGCATTTAGTACATGACAATAATTTATGTTTTTGTGATACCTTAGCCAGGAGCCCAGTGTTTAGGACGATGTTCAATGTTTCCGATATTGAAAGTGACAAAAAAGTTGCAGAAATAGAAGTAACAGAAATTCTTCCTGACGCCTTTGAACATTTCCTTTCTTTTGCTTACTCTGGGCGCTTTCACAACATTTCATGGATCCCGTCCCTTCCACAACTTGTTCACGCTTCTGTTAAAGTAACTGGAACTTCTAATGCAACTGCTTATTAAACTGAACGTCTGCTACAGATGCTGAACTTTAAAAATTTAGTTTCAACTAAAGTCACTAAAGGACTTCTGTGATGACAACCTGATGCAGGGTGTCAATTGTCGAAACGTTTTGGCATTTGCAAGACTTGCTGAGCGTCATGGGCTCACTAAAGCTGTCAAAGAAATCAGAAAGTACATTGCTCAGTAAGGCTAATGGAATTGTATTTGTATGATGTTTTAGGTAACATTGAATCGTTTTGATGAAATTCGTGTATTTTAGTAATGCCGAGGAACTTACTCTGGACCCAACAGTCTCTGAAAGAGATTTCAATTTTGGAATGTGAATTATTCAGTATTACAGAATTTCTGAATGCTAAGAACAATTGCCTACTTGCCAAGTACTATTAAGAGAATGTAAGAAACAATAATTATAAGTTCTAAACAATCAGAATGAATCAGATTACACGGCTAAGATAATAATACACAATATTAATAATTAATTGGTTATTGGTTGCGCAGAAATATCAAAAGTGCAGTCAAAGCATGTAATAAAGATAAATATCAACTCCTTGACTTTAACTATCCGTTCCTGAACCAAAATAAAGCACATGCGATAATGTTAACACGACTTTTGTGCGTCATACGGCCACACCGCAAAGAAACTGCAGCATTCCAAATCCGAATGATTCTTTCAATTTCCATTTCTTTATTTCTTGAAAAATTGTTTGGAAATTAACATTTAAATAAAAAAAATTGAAACGAAATTCATTACTTCTAGAAAATTGTAAGCGTCAATTTGTTCAGCGTATAAGGTTAAGTCATGAAAGTAACAAAATACAATTTAATATTCATATTTTAAAAAAAGCTGAACAGATTTCTTAAATGCAGACTATTGTGTTCTAAATTTTTAATATGCATAATCGCAATGAAATGGGGCCATATTCAAAGAGAATGAATACACCTCGTAAATTCACAAAAGTAAAATGTTCATGGCTGAACTGATTTGTTATTTCAACCACTCTTATAACCTTCACGTTATGCTTGAAGGATGGGATTTTGAAAGTTAATAATGCAAAGTAACAAATCAGTAGGAGAAGAAAATTGATTTGCTTTTAGTTACATGCCTTAACTGAGAATAGATAGTTGTTGTAAAATGTAGAGGAGTGCTGTGAGTAAGACAAAATTCTGATCTGGAAACATGTACTGCAACATTTTATGGTAACGTGTAGTCCATAGTGGATACTGATAAAGAATACGTTTAGTACAGTCATAATTTACAGAAAACACAAATAATGCTAGCTAAGGAATTCGATGTCGATAATGCAATAGCTAACTTAAAAACTCGAGACAAGGCATATCTTTTTTAAGAAAAGTGGATTCCAGTTACTAGATTGAGCAATAAAAGGATGATTAAACACACTTAATTTTTTTATGCTTATTGCGATTTATTTACAGAAAGAAAAAGCACAAGTTTGGAGATATTGGATATAACAGATTAGGACATTAAAACACGTCAACATGTCAAAAAAAGAGAAGATAAAAATGGTTCAAGTGTCTCCAGCAATTAGCCTGGTTTACACAGTTTGCGAATAATATCGTCTGTAAAGGTCAGAGAATTTAAAAAAATTCACACGGATCTGTAGGGAAACTGAAAAACTGACTGACTGGAATAATAATCCAAATAATAATAATAATAATAAGTAGCTAACCATGGTTTAGTACAATAAGAAAGACTTCTATTAGTCTCATTCACAATCACATTCACGCAACGTAATTTAAAGTTTTCAAGTCCCCACATTGTAAACTATTTCAAGTTTTTCAGTCTTTGGTTTAAGTGAGTAGCTAAATCTCTACAAAACGCTCAATTTATCACTTTAAATAATTGGTAAGCCAATATTAAAAATAAAAATGGAAGACAACACCTATTACAATCACACAGTATGACATGAGAATTTTCTGGTGTTGAAGATAAACCACTGAAAATGACTGGTATACACGTAGTAATGCACATTCAACTAATAATACTAAAATAACCGAATTGGGTTAGAAACTCCTTTATGCCGTTTATAATCAAATCATCATTCCCAATCTTGTACATTAACCAGTATACATTAAAAATTACTCATGAAGCTTGCATAAACATTATTTCTTCTAAACATGAATTGCTATCAAGTAGAATATAAGGTTTTGTATACAAATCAAATTACCATTACATAACATTTCCAAAATTTCTTAAATATCCAAACCATTTGTTTTTCCTGGCCATTTTTTCGTAGACTTCGCAGGTTCTGCATCGTGCTGATGTACTTGGTACTGAAATTATCCCGTTCTTGTTGTCTTTCACTATCTTGTTAAGGCTGGTTTCTAAATCAGTGTACTCAAAATCTTGCTCACCTTCAGCAGATTTCCATGACAGAACTCGAAGAGTTTTGGAAATAATCCCAGTTTTAACAGCTTGAAGTCGACACAATGTCTTCTAAATAAAAAAAAATTGTGTTAAAAAATATTATTATATTGCTTTATAATGATAATGCTAATTGCTTTAGTGAATTAATATATTGCACTTACTTTATATATTGAATCACTTCTTGCATGGACGAGTTTAAGACAGAAAAGCTTGGCCCGTGAAAGAATCTTTTCAACAAAGTCGTTGTCCTCACGAATTCCCGGGAGTGATGTTTCTCCTGTTTCAATTTCAATTAGCTTCAGGTGTTTCAAAGCTGCAACAAAATCATGCACTTATGTAATCTTAGCATAACATCATTTTGCCTCCTTGTAGGTAATTAACTTACCAGTGAGTCTTAAAAAAACCGGGTTATTAGGATCATCTCCGACAAACATACGACTGGTGGATTTGCAATGGATAGTTAATTGCAAGTTTGTTAATCTCGAGTTGTTGGCCGCAAGTCCCTCAAACAACGCCAAAATCTCATCCGGTTGAAGAAATTTCAAATCAAGACACAAGGACTCCATTTCCGGAAAATATAATGAAATATTCCTGACGCTCAAAATTGTATTAGCATTCAAGGCTTCCACATCACTTGATATGTTAATGTCCTTGACAGTTAATCGTTGACAACCAAAAACAAACTCCCAGAAACTTTTCACAATAGCAGATTCTTGGATAGTGTTATATTTGTAAACAAACACTGCTATGTTGGTCAATGCTGGCCACAAGGAACCATCTGGGTACGGAAACTCCTGTTCAAAACACTCTGCATCAAAGTCACACCGTAAACATTCCAGCGAAGCAAACGTTTCGGGGGAAAGATTAGGGGTGAATTCCGCTAATTGCACAAGGGCATTAAAAAAGGATTGTTTCCCTTCAGGGCTTATCACTTGGCAGCTTTGAATTATTTCCAAAAAATCGGTTCCAACTCCAAAAAGTTTTGTACCGTTGGAAATAACTACCCTTACAAAAGCATGTAGAGCATTGTCACCTGTCGGTCCAAATGCGCTCCCCAGGTCTGCTTTAAGATACTTCAAATTGCTGTTAGCATTGCCTTCGGTTCTATAGTTGAGGTATTCTGTGATTACTTTAAAGTCGCTGTTTTGCCTATCATAGTTGTCGTACTTGTTTAAAAGATTGTATGATTCGTTGATGTCACCCTTCTTTAGCGTGATCAAACTCGGACAACTTCGCAAGAATATAATCAATAGTGACTCCTCTTGTACAGCATCGAAATCCAGCACCTGCAGTTTTGCAAAGCAATGGGGCAGGTTAGATCCAAGTATGGTAGCTTCGCCCTTCAGGCTGTTGTTATACGCAATTGAAGTTGGCAAGAACAAGCTGCGTCCACTATTCCAAAGCCTAATCTCTCCAACAGACAATTTAATGAGGTTTGGTACTTTTTCATACAGCAATCTCTCTTGATGGTCCATAAAAATGGAAACGGACAGTAGTTCCAGGCTTTGAATCCAAGTTCCGTTCTTTTCCAGGAAAGTTGTAAGTTTTTGCAAGTACTTTGGTCTATGAATGTCGAAGCCAAAGATGAATCGTGAAAATTTGGAAAAATCCACGGAAGCAATAAACTTGGTGAACGTTTCTTCAGTTTCAAAGACAATCTTCTTTTCCTTCAAACGCTTACTCATTTCCATTGTGTAGTCAGACACCTTATCTTGCATTTTTCTTGACGCACAACGCAGTTTCAAAATATCTGTGTGCGACACGTAATCCAGAACTATCTTCAGAGCCTGAAAAATTTAAAAAACCTTCGTAAATAACTTAAAGTGTTATAAAAAATTCAAACCGCATACCGGAAACGGCAGCAACTCCAATTCGCCAACCTGATCCATTGATTAACAGATCACAAACAACTGATTTTGAACAATATTCACTTAAATTTGGGGTCTTAAAGATTTGGTGAAAGTAAAAGAAATATGCAGTTTAACCAGACACTGAACGTCTTCAATCACCGAACTATTTGGGTGTACTGAAGAATAGTTTCAAATCGAAAATTAACTACTATAAGAATAAACGTTCCTCCACCAATGTATGTAATAATAAGCGTGTATATTTTTGCGCCTCTCAAATATTTTAGAAATACGAGTACTTCTTCTGTTCAACAATACAATGGAATTAACATAAAATGTAGTTAGTGTAGGACTTTCGTTTAGATTCAATAGTAAAAAGTCATTCTGGTAGCCAGAGGACTAGTCTAGAACTTTTTTCTATAATAAGTCATAAGCAAATGTTTGCAAGGTACTGACTAGCAAGCGTAAGAGTAGTATTTTGAATACAACAAATTGAGCAAGCGATTCTAATTTTAAATTTCAAACCACTGCGCACTGTTAACCTTTCATTAAATATTTAGATTGAAATCGTTCAAGGCGTAAAACGTAAATTAGTTAAAATGTGTTGAAATAAAGTCGAAGGAAATCAGCCCAGCTTGTTTTAATTTTGTGAACCTCCAATTTTACCGAATGTTATTAACAAATAACTTGTTTCTTGGTATGTAGATTAACCCGCATGCATACTTAATATACACGTAAGCCCAAGTCTGCTGCATATTTCCTTTGTCTAGCGTGCAGCTGTTTAACATTAGTGGGAAAAGAAACGTGCACTAATTAACTACAGGGATTCTTTTGCAGATATGAAAAGAGTCTGGGAAGGAGCACTTGTGACGTAAGCAAACCACAACCTTCCACTTACAGAGCATTATACTGGAATTAAAAAATGCGGCAGAAAAAATCTCACCTGTAGGATTACTCTGGTGGGAACCATGCTGACAATAGAATTTATAATAAAACCATGTATTCTCAATATGTAAATTTTCCTTTTGTTAATAGCCAAGCTCGTGGAAGACAAACTTCTTAATACAGTTTAACACTAAAACCAATATATTACAGGCTTAGAATATTATATGAACACTAGTTTAAACGCAATAAGCAATAGGTCTATTCTTAGAGAAGTAGTTCAGGAGGAAATACTTTGAAGGAACACACGAGACGTGACTTCTGTTTTTCAATACATCTGTATACTCATTGGATACCGTGAATACTGGACTGTTTAATAATATTATAATATATAATAATAATTGGAGTACTAAAATATAATTGTCTTTGTTTGAAACCTAAATGTCATAATTGCAAGGATTGTGTTTTCTTCGAATCAATTAAAGTAATATTAATAAATTTCAAGAATGCTTTAAAATAAAAGTAAGGAATTTCGTTTGACAACTGTGATGTAGTCTACACATTTTTCAAAAGAGTTTCAAGTTTGTCACTTGGAAATGGATTTTCAAAATTCTTATTATTCCGAAAGATACTATGAAAAATGTATCGCGCTGAATGAAATACAGTGAATGAATACATGAAAGCGCTTGCATTAAAAAGCCAGAAATTCGAATGATCATCGCAAAAAATAATAAGAATAAGAATAATAAGAATAATAAATAATAAGAATAATAAATTCAGAAATTAGCCTTTCCTGTAAAAAGTTTTCATTACTTTACAAAACGCTATTCACAGCTTTCATCACATCGAAAAAATATTCATTTCATAAATGAAATATTTGTTTCTTAGTTTTAATCTTCTGGTGATTTTGTTCAATATAATAGCTTATTATACGATCTAAATGTAAAAACTATAATATTCAGGTCCGTGAATTAGTATTGTGAAGTACTGTTTATTTTCAAAGTTAAAAAGGGTAATGTAGTAATATTTGTAAGGTTTGATTCTTATCCTGAAACAAATAAAGTTGAAGACAGAAGTTGGACATTGACAGTGCTGTTTCCAGACCATCAAATAAGAGTACATCTATTACTGGTTTGTAGCGGCAGCTTGAGCAATAAAATAGAAGACGCAAACGCTTACTAGGCAACGAAATACAATGGCAAAAAACTTTATAGTTGCGTCAGCAGAATTTTGATTCAACATGAAATGCTTGGGAAGATTGCTTCTATATTTTAAAACTGTAAAAATGCAGTCGAATGAAATGTACTCAACCTCTTAGAAACATAGTACGCACTCGAATTGTACATCAGCTGCGAAGAAAAATACACTAGATTTTACTGTCCTTATTTCTTTAGTTTCTGTGTATTTTTACACCATTACCGTGACCAGTGAGGGTCTTAAGTTATCGACTTTACAGTGGTTTAACGATCTGCATAAGACGGACGGAACAGCAGCCTTCGATATTCAGATCAATCGTTTTGCTTCATTTGAGAGTGCTCATGTTGCTTATTTGATTACAAAAAAACAAAACTGACATGACTCACTACTCTGCACACAAACTGTTTGTCTCAATTCATGACAATATTCTGTGACTTTTTGTTTCGGCTGCAACGATTAGCTTTGGTAAATTTTTTTCACACTGAGCTTGATTAGTTCACGAAGAGTTCTTTCACGAAACAGTAATGTCAAATTAAACTGTTCCTACACGATATTCATAATTTCCTGGAAGTGTACTAGCATGGACTTTAAGTCATTTTAGACTCTTTAGTTGTTGACGTTTTTCTAATCCTCAGTAATCAGTAATTTAGTGACTTGAAGTTGTAAAGGATCTAACTCATTCTTTCAATTGGAATTTCTTCTATCGTTATACATTGACGTCAAAAGGTGAGTTATCATTTTAATTTGTACCCAGAGGTTTCATTAGTTGTAAGAAATAATTAATTCAAGATTTATGTGGCTATAATAATACCGGAGAAATTTTATCAGTTCATTTAATTTTTTTAAAACATGCATCATTCAATTTTTCATACAGCTCGTGTTTTAAATATCACACAAAATAAATTTTATATTTGAGAATTCCTTGTAAAGAAATGCATCTTCCTAAGTTTTGTAAACACCTTTAAATAAAAATTACTGCAGGGTTATGGTGGAACATACTTGTGCTTTTGACCTGAGACATAAGCTAGACTCATGTGGTTTTTTATAATTTGTTCAACTGTCCCAAACCATCGCTCATGCAGATCATTATTGTATAAAATCTTCCCGAATAATCATCCATCAGTAAGCAATTTATCTTCATACTCTTCTTGTGAACTTTCTTCAACTAAAAATAAAATCCAAATATTTTAAACTCTTGACTTGAGATCGTTACTACATTTTGATTACAAAAGGTGCAGGAAAGACAATTATATTCACTATCAACACTATTGAGTAGCAAAGGTTAAAAAACTTATTATATTAGTACTAAATTTGCAAGGTATAATTTTTAATCTTCTTGTATATAACAAAAAGAATTCAAATTACATTTTCTTTGTGTATTTATTTGATTGCAGATGTCACCTAATATTAAAATTATTCTATTTACTCTAATATTTAATTTGCATTGTTGCCAGGAGTTAAGTAAAAGACTCATAAATAAATATATAATATTTACGTTTATTTTGCTTTGCAGAAGACAAGTCAAAATAGCTTCAAGTGCATGTCGCAGGTTTTGGATGGATTACCCCAACAAAGGAAATTCCCATAATGTGGACAGGTGATGAGATAAATACGGATGATCTAGTTCTACTTGAAACTGATATAAGTATGTTGATTAGTATTTAGTACTTCATGAGAACGTTTACAAAGTATGTTAGGAACTAAACTTTGAATAATTTTATTTCAGGTATGAATCACTATGACCTTCTGCAAGATGTTGGTGAAGAAGGAGAATTGCGCGAAGAAAACTCTTTGTCAAACGAGGCGGAAATCTATATGCAGCAAAATCTGTCCTCACCAACTGGAGCTAACCTTGCCTTTTTGAATAATCACTTTGAATGGCTAGAAAACAATTTTTTGGACGACAGTGATGGCTGTCTGGAAATAGAATCAACGTCTGTTCTGGTGCTACATCCAACCATTACTTACCCGTTTCGTCTATTTCGACTACCCAAGCTAACAAAGTTCTGGATTAAGTTTCTGGTAAACGTGAAATCCTGGAAATTGTTTCAGCATTATTTGAGAAATATGAATCTTCCATCTCTAATGCCATTCATTTCACCTGGCCACACACTTTACGAACAACGGAATATGCCAGGTTGGAAGGAACAATTAACTGTCTATAATGATCAGACCGACTCAGAAATAATGTACGAATTTCAAAATTTGTGGACAAGTGGCATTGACGTCAAGATTTCAATCAATTCTGTGAAGGTATTGGTTATTGAACGCGACACCAAGTATCTTCTGCTAAACCGATTGAAGAAATCTATAGTGGAGAAAATCATACTTGGACTGAATGATGATCCTGCAGAAAATGTCCATTTAGATCATGTGGAGATTGATGACCTCAACAAAATTCCATGTGATAAGTTGGAGCGATTGGTGTTATATGGAGTCAAGACTAATGGGGAAATAATGTCCTTTTTGAGAAAATGCAAAAGACTTCGATTATTCTACTGTCTGCAAATGAAAGGTGAAGTTGTTGATTTTGCAACTGATCTGCATTTTACTGCACCAGAAGGGCCTTCTCTTACTTCTATAGGCCTTGGAAATGCCAGACTAACTTGTTCGTCTACTCTGGAAGTTCCGATAAAGAACAGTCACGTCGAGTTCTTAGAAATAGATGAGTGTCAGTGCGATGGTTCATTTCTTTTGTCAATCCCGAATTTATTTCCTAACCTTAAAAGCTTCAAATTTAAAGGAATAATGACTCTGAAAATGTTAGATCGCTTTTTGTGTATTTCCTCTTTAAACAACATTTTTATTTGGAAGCTAGAGACGGTTCCTCATTTCGTAATAAACTCGCCTGCAGTTATTCGGGAGATTAAGCAGAAGGTAATTGAAACTGTAGTGAATAAAAATGCACACAGAAGTAAACATCAGCGTACAATCAAGATAATAGAAGAATCCGTCCTGAAAGTTTTACCTGTGCATAATCTTAAGAAAATATGCGACCAGACGCGATCTTACGATATGTATGCACCGGAAAATGTTAACATCTCGAAATCATTGAAGAAATTTTTAAGTTTGAGTACTGGAGACACTCACGAGCAAAATTTAAACTTTAGCAAACCAATCTGTGAAGCTTTCCATCTACAACGGTTACGAACATTAAAAGATGCTTACCTTCAGATGCAGCTGCTTAAACTCAAAGAGATTCGTAACAAACCATGTAGTTCCCAGGAAGTTATTGATTGTGAAACACTGAAAGAAGAGCAATGCCGGTGGAAAAGCTGCGAGATAAAAGATCGAAACAAGATATTTCCATTCATACTGGCTGAAAAGTTTGGTTGGGCTTATCCGTATCCAAACTCAGAAACTATTTTTGAACTGGAAGGCCTTGTAATTCATGATGTCGACAGAATGGATAACTTAGTGCAAGACACAATAGAATACTACAATGCTGTGTATTAGCGTTCTAATTAAATTATATTTCTTGCTTTATTGAATCGTTGTTGTTTTTATTATTATTTTAGAAAAATTAACTTTGTTAGTCTGCTGTATCGTCATTCAACATTGTTTAGCTCTAAAAAGGTTTAATACTTCTGCTAGAACTTATTTGGAACTTCATCATTGACACTTTTTTTTACAATATAACAGCAGATCTTAGTTTCCATTTCATTATATTTTACTGAATTTTGACTTAAAACATAAGTTAAGAGACCCGTAGAGCCATTTGGTTTAAGTAATTAAATTTGATATTGTATATTTTGCAGAAACAGTTTGTGTAGTGCGGATGCAACAGAGTTTGCAATGAATAAATTGACTATAACATAGTTTTCCGTTTCTATCACACTTATATTTTAACATGCCCATCCTCCTGATTCCACTCCTACAGATAATGTAAAAGTTGAAATAAAATCAAAATACAAAATAACCTTTGACTGCTTAACTGCCAACCTGACAAGAAAATTAGCAAATTAAATTCAAATCGTCATTCATGAAATGAGGAATACTTATTGTTTCTAATTTTAATCACGTATTTAAGTACGAGCTAAACAATCTGGTTAAATAAACTTTTCATTGTTTTGCTTACTACTTACAATTAGGATAAAGGTTACTCTTTTCTGATGAGTCACTTATCTGTTATCCATTCATTGGACTTTACTATGCAGCTATCAAAGCAGATGGAGGTTATTTTTCAAGTATAAACAAATTCATAGAGAAAATACAAGTAACGTGTTCAGCGAAGCATTTTAATGGGAACCATGACACCGATCTGCACCACTAATCTTAAGCGTGAGTAAACCAGGTAAAGTTTCTCCAGCAGTGAAGGAAATTGTTTGATTTTCACATCTTAGTTCTTTGCGTCAAATTCACAGTGTATTTTTATTTACTGGAGTTGCTTTATATTTCTCTTCAACTATTTTAAAAGCATTTTAAGTTAAGTATCGCTGTAAAAACTTGCACGATTGTTCTTCAGATAGGCCTCATGAACACAGGTTTAACAAAAACCAAGACCTTAATAAGAAAAATATAGCCACAGCCTTAATTATATTAATAGTAGATTAATAATACATACAGGGTTGAGTTGAAAGTCGAGGAACAAAGTACCGAGCGTGTCAATATCTTTTTAAAATGGTATGCTGTTGCTATGTACAATTATCAAACCTTTTTGAAACTTTGAGCATCCTAAAATACCGGTTATATGTATATAAGATACCCTGTACTTGACAAATTTACTTAGAGAACTGTGGAATATCTATTTGACAGCATTCTACTGCCAAATTATTGTCGAAGTAAATACGAGTACAAAGTACTAACAATAATAAAAAGCTCAAGAAAAGCAAAATGACAGGTACGGGTAAGAATGTGGGTCTCAGATGCAAAAGTTGTTTATGCTAATGTTTCTCATCCAAAAAATCACGTTTACGCAAAATAAAATTTCATCACTTATGCAAAAGTGAATTTACACTAGTGGTTTGCTAAATCTTTTTACTTGTGGTGTCTCTTTTGTGCACAACAAAACCCATTTTTGTTATTCAGGCATTGTGAATCAATCTGTCATTGGATTTTGGTTTTCTATCATGGATTCAACTTATTTAAAGGTTCGAAGCACCACAACTACGTTTAAGCTATCCCATTCTGGATATATTTATAACCGTATAATGGGTTATAAAGGCACAGTGTACTGGTACTGGAAATTGGGATCAAAAACATGTTTGCAGCGCTTCAGTAATTGAATAATGTGGAAAGATTATGAAAAGAAAACCATTATCTTGGAATCAGCTAGGGTTACATAAGGCACAGTCACCATACATAAGTCAGTAATTTGAACATCCATGTCACACTTAAACTCCCGAATAAACAACTATATATCCTGATCAATTAAATAGCGGTCAAGCCCATTTACAAATTGGTACTACTAAAGAAGTCATTTGTTTACATTTTATCGAATAATACTTCAGGCTGAGAGAAGTTTTTACAATTTGACTCTGAAGCTAATAGAAGAATTCTACTTTAGTATAAAATTCAATATATAGGTGTGTATTTATAAAATATTATGGACTGAAACTTGAATGAATGAAGTTTGCACTTTACTCAAAAATTTACTGGAGGTAATGTCCCAAGCAAAGGTTTGCATATTGGATGGTACATTTCAAAGCGCTCCAAAGATTTACAAAAAGTAGGGATAGTTGTACACGATTCACGGTCTACTTCAGCAGGAAGACAATGAAGGAAGGCTTCAACAGGAATCATTTCCAGTTGTTAATGCTGTTAAAGTTTTACCTAACATAAGGTCTTGTAAATAAAAAGATCTACTCTGCGCAACTAAAAGAGCTTTTACCTGCTGGAATGAAGTCAGAGTAAATAATTTTAGATTTTGAGATTGCAGCAATTCTAATTGATTGACTGATTCTAAAATAAGAGGTTGTTGGTTTGATGTAAACCACAGCATTCGCAGTAAAGCACAAGAACTGGGTTTTCAAACACGATAAAATGAGGATCATTTGTTTAGAAAGTATCAACTGCAAGGAAAAAACTAAAAAGTTATAATACAATCCGGCACTCATTTTTCATTTAATTAAATTATCTGATTGTATTATGTATTCTTTTCATTACTCCGTGACACTCCATGGTATTTTAAATCCATTGGACAACCTCAACCCTAACGGTGATGTGTATTTTTTTAAAGTGCATTTAAAAAGTACAAACTTAGAATAAAATTAAAGTACAGAACAGGAATTATTGTGAAATTTAAAAAACTTCATTTGATCAGAGTAAATAATACGAATATATTATAGTACTTGAAAAATAAAGAAAGGCACAAGGTACAATTAGTACATTTACTTTGTACACCCGTTTTAAAGCGACAAAAGTTGTGTTCCAATCATTAATTACTAACAATTAATCGAATAACAAGATATGTAACCTGATACGCTGTTAACAATGTCATTAAAAATTGTCATTTAAATTGTTAAAAATAAAAGTAGAATTCTGAAACATCGATGTCATTCCTAGTTGTTGAATCCTCAAAAATGTTAAAGAGTAAATGTAGTAGAACGTGAAATTTTAGGTTGAAGTCAAGATTAGGTTACCATAAAGTAAACCTTTCTCAAACTAGTCAAACTCAAAGTCAATCTAATCGACAAAAATCAGACTTGAAGTAAACCTCAGTAGTAATGTATTGTAAATGTTTATAAAGGTTTTAAGTAATACTTTATTCGCAAAGCAGGATGTGTTCCACGGCAAGATGATATTGTTGATTATTAGTATGTATTTTTAAAATAAGAAGTGTATATCTGTTTTTTATTGCTTTTGTGTTATAGAATAATAAAAGTTTATAATTAACCATTACAAAAGATCCAGCTCAGCCAAATGAATCACCGTATGTATTTCCATTTCGCAAATTGCAGCGCGGCTGTTACTTTTGTTAGTTACTCTTTTTTTTGAATGGTATTGCCTTTAGAAATGTTAAATAATTTTTCAGCACACAAGTATAATTAATAAAAGGGCATTTGTGATCAAGCATAAACTTGTGGAGTAACTGGCCCTGCAATAACCTGTAGGGTTTGGTCTTTGTGGGACTAAAAGTGTCCAAGTCATATGAAGCTGTGGTATCGACTCTTTTATTTGCCCTGAGATATTCAGAACCTTAGTGAGATTCAACGCAGCGCTTGTGACCTGACTCCATTTTTCAGTATAAGAAACGCGTCTGACGAGCAGTTGGGTGGACAGTCTTAAGCACTCGTAAGTAGTAAGTCTCGTTGTAAATAAAATAATAAAGTCGTACATCACAAGGAAAATAGAAAGATGATTGAGTTAGTTTTGATTGATTTCCCGTTTTCCAAAAAAATATTGTAATAGCAAATGTGCGAAGTTTGGATTGATTGCTGTTTTAATTAATTTAGTCGTACTTGTTACTTTTATTAAAAGCAAACCTTTGGATTTGTGATATACACCACGTTAAGAATAACAGTACCTTATATACGTTTATTTTTTATTAAAAAATCAAATAGCGCATATCTGGATTGTAATATTCTCTTTAGGCATCCTATCATTTTGAAAGTTAAGCAGCTATTAAGTTATTAAGGTCTTGTATTGTATTTATTTACTCTTTCTCGTAAGCCTCTTTGGGCCCATGAAAGAGGTCGATCAACTTGGCATGTGTAA
>JAQIWV010000082.1:0-15473 GCA_034696705.1 Isotomurus plumosus
TTGTAATTTGGAGGAACTCGGGAGACTTGTTGTTGACACGGTGGTAGAGAGAGGAATCCTCTCCGGCTGCTCCTTCCTTCAACTCTCCAGAGTTCCGCGCCCAACCCCCAGCTCCTACAGATGTCACTCCTGTGACACATCGCCGGCTCCAAACCCGCTCCTAAGGACCCCCTCCTTCGATTGCTGCAAAACCTTCTTCTGAGCTGCTCTCGTGTCCTTCTCCTTCTTGCGTTTCATACGATTAAGATAATGAACGTTCATTAACCGTTTATATTCCGCCTTCCTCACCAAAATCTGAGATTTGACCTCCGGTGTTCTTGAGGAAGCCAAACGAAATGGACACTTTGATTTCATATGATCTGGATTTATCATATAACAGGTGATACACACTGCTTTATCCCATGAGTTACTTGAAGTACTCAATTCATTGTTTGAAGTCTCGACCACTGGAACTATTACAGTTGCTGATGTGGATGCTTTCACCGATTCTGGTGCTGTAGGATCCTTTTTCTCAAACTCCCTTGATCTTCCTGGTTGGCTCACAAGAAGTCGAGGTTCGGGTTCGACACAATCAATCTCCATACCCACAACCTCCATGTCCATACGATCCATAGGGCCTTCTCCCATCGCAAATAACTCCAACACATCCTCCTGAACATTCATTTCTTCATCCCTTGTCGAAGATTTCCCAGCGATAGGCGTACTTGTTGCGATTGGACCTGCACTCAAGTCCCAACCGTCATCAGAATCCTTGTCCCAGTCCTCATCCAACTGAGCTAAAAGGCCCCGGTCCCCCGTATGATTCCGTCCAGAATCCGGGTTACAGTGCAATTCGCCAGTGGAATCAGTCAAAGGTTCTTCAAAACAATCCATGATCTTCTGACGATCGTCTTCTCGAACAAACCATCCAAACTTTGGTTGCTTCACCTTTCTTTCGCCATTATCCTCCAAGGATTGAAAGAACATGTTCATCATTTCCGTATTCTTAAGGACATCATGAGGATGCATCAGGTAGTCTTCCGCTACTTGTAAGACGGTGTTGTAGACCCTCAAGAATCTATTCTTCGCCTGAATTGAGATCTTTCGCATGATAAAGATATCCCTTGCCGTTGGATGACTAACTATTCGGGACTTCAACAACATCTTTCTTGATTCATCCAACCATAGTTTTGTATCCTTAAGCACTATTTTCTTCCGCATTCCAGCAAAAGCTCTCAAGGTTAAATGAGAATCAGATCGAGCATAATCCACGCGCTTGTGACCCAAGGGCCTATAAGTGAAGTCAGCAAATGTTCCCGTAAAGTCTATCTCTCCGCAGTTTTTCACATACTCCTTCGCAAGAGTCTCCAAACTTCGCATCTGTAGACATTTCATTCCTCCGCGAATCGAAATATCCAGAACTTGAATATCCAATGTATTCTCAGGGCAAATTCCAAATTGAGTCTGTAGTACCGCCAAGTCATTAGAAATTCCACAACCAATCTTGATTATGGTGTCGGACTGGAATATTTGTTTTAGAAGTTTGATTTCTTCTGCCAAGTATAAGGAATCCACAACGTAATCAGCTTCAAAAGTACTGAACTGTATGAGAGCTGCATAATCTCCAAAAAATCCCCGTTCTCTTCCGTATTCCAAGTCAAAACTGATGATGTTCTGAAGCAACAAATCCTCCTTCATCTTCTCAAGTTCATCCTTTGTACAGATGAGAGTAACTGGAATATTATCTCTTCTATCAGCCTCATGCAGATCATCAGCAGGAAAGTCGTAGAGCGTTTTGTAGTCAGTTGTCCAGCCATGAATAACGACCAGATTAGGCAAAGCTTTAGGTGGGTAAGAAAAAAGTTTCCTTTGGAACCTTTGGAACTCCTTCAAGTCTTCAGCTGCCACAATCATCCCTCTTCTTTTTGGATAAAGCTTATCCACATACTTTTGTTTCTCATAGAACTTCAATTTCTTAAACTCCTCCTTCGAGAGTTCCTTAATCTTCTCCGGTCCTCGTTTCTTCGTCACTTTAGACATCTAAAGTAAATCGTTAAATTTTAACACGTTATTCTACTATGAATTGTTTGTTAATTATGCAAGCCGTTTTCTAAGTGCCAATATGCTAATCTAAACCCGTCCAGGTTCTAGACCACTTAAGATCTATTTTTTAGCCTATTAACATTAGATATCCAACAAAGCTATGTACAAGCGGCTTGTTGCTTTAATTCCG
Source organism: Isotomurus plumosus (assembly GCA_034696705.1). NCBI lineage: Eukaryota > Metazoa > Arthropoda > Collembola > Entomobryomorpha > Isotomidae > Isotomurus > Isotomurus plumosus. The sequence continues at coordinate 2,213 of JAQIWV010000082.1, forward strand.
CCGAACATTGATGCGGTAACCAGCTCCTCTTCTGTAGTCAACTGGCTGTCTCTGCCGCATTTTCCGTTGAGTCGGTGCTTCCGGAGTAGAACTTTCTTGGGAAGTTTGCTGTGAAGAAACTTGCTGGGATCCTGGAAGTCCCTGAAGGAACATAGGTTCATCCGGTGGCGATTCCAATGGTTTCCACAGCCTCGTCTGTCTCATATAACATGGTTTGAGTTCTTCAACATGTCTTTTCCCAATCGGTTCCAGTCCCGGTAAGCGCAAAATCTCGAAGCTAACAGGTGTGATGGCCCTTCCAAGTTGATAAGGACCTCGCCACCTCTTGACAAGTTTCAGCATAATCTTCTTATCTTTGTCAGATCTCGCATGAATTTTTATCCACACAGTCTGTCCTTCTTCGAAAGGATGATCAGTGCGATGCTTATCGTACTGTTTCTTATGCTTCTCCTTAGCTTCTATGATATTATTTCGTACCCACCCAAGGATTTGCTCCAACTTGGGTGGTACTCGTAGTCGCTCCTCTCTGAGCTGGTCTAAGTCTTCGTTCTCTTCCACGTGAGATAGTTCTCGTTCAAAAGGCAGCGGTAACTCTCTTCCAAGATTCAGAAGTGCCGGTGACACCTTCGTAGTCTCATTGATGTTTACTCTGAGAGCAAATGCAAATTTCTGGAGGTATTTATCCCAATTCCCATGATGATCATCAACGAATGACTGCAACATCTGCTTGAGATTTTCATTACTTCGTTCTGTCATGTTCTGCTGAGCATGATAAGGACTAGTAAATCGATGTTCGATCCCCCAAGACTTGCAAAGTTTCTCCATTGTCTTTGAAGTAAACTGACTGCCATTGTCCGTAACTATTCTGCCTGGTTTTCCGTAACGAAGAAAAATGCCATCTTCCAGTGCGTCCACAAGTTGTTTCGCAGAAGCTTCCCTCATTGGGAATAACTCCACCCATCTGGATAACTCATCGACAACCACGAGAAGATACTTATTCTGTCTTCCTTTTCCTGACGGCGGGAATGGTCCCATAAAGTCGCACAGGATAGTCTCAAAGACTTTCGACGCTGGTTGACATGGTTCTAACATCCCGAATGGTTTTCTTCTTATGGACTTCACTTGCTGGCAAATCAAACAAGTTCTGACATAATCCCGTATATCCTTGTTCATTCCTTCCCAGAAACAACTCCTCTTGACCAAGTCCATCGTTCGCTTGATTCCTTGATGTCCTGAGTAAGTTTCATCATGAAATTCTCTCATTATCTCATGAGTCATAGATTTTGGTATCATCGGTACGTAATAACCTTCGGTTTTCTTCTTTGATACTCTTTCGAGTCGTCTCTTCCGTGTCTTTGGAGCTTTCTTCTCCTTAATGGTTTTATCTTGGGTCTTATTACCGGGTTGATCAGGCCCAGTGTTAGCCTTTACGGACTTCTTGGTCCTAACAGCCAACGAGACTACTGTCTCTCCTTCCACCTGCTCTCTGAAGGCAAGTCGGTCGGTCGATGCATCTTTCTGACTAGTGTGGGGCTTCCACTCCTCAGTCATTTGCCCAAGTCCACTACTGCTTGATTTGAAATTCAACGCAGCACAGATAACCTTTACTTCCTCTTCGTTGATCTCCTCGTCCGATTCCACAAGTTCCTCGTAGAACTTCGTATCGAAGAAAACTTTTCTCTTAAGAACCCCGTCCTCAACTCGATATGTTGGATGAGCGCTCTGATCAAGCTGTAAAGACTGGATGATCTCTTGAATTTGTTTATCTTCAGATTGGTGTTTACGTAGTTTCTCTAGCCAGAATCCTCCTTTCATCACTGAGAACATTGGACAGTACTGAATCTCTTCTCCATCCATGTTGATGTCAACTTCCCCTGCATTTGGAATAACAGGGCCTCGAGACAATACATCCGCTTCAACATTCTCATTTCCCGGTCGCCAAACAAGTTCTGCATCCCACGAAGCAATCTCCATGGACCAACGCATTAACTTGCTTTTCTTAGCTCTCATACTAAGTAAGTATCTAACAGCTTTATTATCCGTTTGAATAGTGAATTTTGCTCCTCTCAGAAATTCACTGAACTTCTTATAAGCCCAAATGATCGCAAAGATTTCCTTTTCATAAATGTGAGCATGACGCTCGCACTTCTTCAACAATTTACTTGCAAACGAGATTGGCCGGTCTCCATCTGAAGTAACTTGCAATAAGACTGCTCCAAGCCCGATTTCTGACGCGTCACAGCAAAGTTTAAGGGGTTTGGAGTAGTCTATACCAACAAGCAAGACATCTTCGCAAATCGCTTTCTTCAAGGCATCGAATGATTTTTGTCGTGCGTCGTCCCACACGAACTGTTCATCTTTTCTCAGGAGTTTATAGATAGGCTCTGCTATCATCATCATCTTCGGAATAAAGGCTGAGTACCACTGGCATAATCCCATAAATCTCATCACGTCTTTGGTTGTTCTCAGAATTGGAAATTCTGTGATAGCTCTGACAGTTTCTGGATTTGTCTTAATTCCATCTTGAGTGACAATGTGTCCAAGGAATTCTATCTCTCTCTTTGCAAATTTCGATTTGTCCATACAAATGGTCAGGCCCGCTTGTCTCAGTTTCTCAAGTACACACTCAATGTGATGAAGGTGTTCTTCTAAGGTCCTTGAATAAATCAGGATATCATCCAAGTACTTCAGGACAAACTTCCCAATATATTCCTCCAGTACTACATCCATCATTGCGTTGAAAGTCTTCGGGGCATTCTTCAATCCAAAAGGCAAGTAAAGAAATTCGTAATGGCCATCTTGAGTACCAAAGGCTGTTTTCTCTACGCTTGCTGGATCCATACTTATCTGCCAATATCCCGCTTTCAAGTCGATGACTGAGTACCAATGATTTGGTGGTACTTGTCTAAGAATACTATTGGTTCCTTCCATTGGAGCTGCGCAGTCAGGTGTGTGTTTATTGAGTTCTACATAGTTAATGCAAAGCCTCCACTTCCCGTTCTTCTTACGGTCCATGACTACTTGAGCAGAGTACGGACTCTTCGATCTTCTGATAATTCCATTGTCTAGCATATCCCGAACTTGACGTTTGATTTCATCTCTAAGTACAGAATTATACTTGATTACTGGCAATCTAATTGGTTTCTCTGGGTAAGCTTCAATAATGTGATAGGTAACGTCTGTTTTCCCGTATTTACCGTCAAGGCGACATACGGTTGGAAACTTCTTTAAGAGCTTCTTAACTTTATGAGTAATCTTTTCCTCCGACTCGTCAACTGGTTTCTTTCCAAGCGCAATCGAGATCAGCGGTTTCTCGTCCAAGTAACCTTTGATTTTGAAACGCTCTTTCAATGGACTTCCAAATCCAAATAATTTCTTCTTGAGTCTGATTACTATGTCGTACTTCTTCATAAAGTCCGCTCCAATGAAGCATGGCATCAAAAGATTTTCTACTACGATAAATTGATGTGCGAGTATTCTTTCTCCCATCTTCAGTCGTAACTGGATATTTCCGACAACTTCCAGGGAAGAATTATTCGCGCAAACTAATGAAGTTGAATTACTTCTCTCAAAATTTGGATCGAGTGATCTTGCGAGTTTATACTCCACTAGAGAGTATGTTGATCCTGTGTCCAGGACTGCACGGATTCTAGACTTGTTTGTTTCTACATTGATAATTGGTACCCCACTTTTGTCACAGAAATGAATCTTCGGGAAGAAACTCAACGGGGTGGTTGAGTTCTCCCTATCTAGTTTTTTGACTCCTCTTGGTAATCCTCTTCACAAGACGAATCACCATTTTCGACGTCTCTTTCCTCTTCTTCAGCGTAGAATTTACCATTGACCATGAATCCGTAGCGTCCTGGCTTCGTAACATTCATTGCCGCTCCCATTTTGGTAGCGCACAATTCTGCTGAATGACCTCTGCCTCCGCATTTAATACATCTTTGGTCTTTCGGTAGTTCTCTATTCTCTCTTCGGTTATCTTCTCGTCGTTGATTACGTGAAGAACCTCTTCCACGTTGTGATTGGTATCGACTCCTAGAACCAGAAGCTTGACCGTTGTCATCTTGCTTCTTCTCAAGCGATTTTCTGCCGAATTTCTTCGGTTTGCCGCGATAACCGCTAAATGCTACGTGGCCACCTCGGCGAGACTGTTGTTGTTGGTTCTGCTTCTTTTGTTCACCCTGATTATTCTTCTCAAAGGGTTTAAACTCAATCTCAGTCTTGATCTTCGTAAACGGTGGTATCTTTGCTCCTCCTTTGACGACTTTGTCTTCAGTCTCAAGACCAGGATACACCGCTTGAACTGCTTTATGAAGTTCTTGAAATGTCTGATATTCTCCATCGCCAAGTGCTTTCTTAATTCTCCAATGGAGCGTATTTTGAACACGTAAAACGACAGTTTCTTCCTTCTCTGCTGGATAGCAAAGCTTCGCAAATTTCCAAGTGTCATACAGGAACTGTTCAGTTGCTTCGTTATCTCTTTGCAACAACGTCATAAGATACTTCTCCCTCTTAGCTCTTTCCCCAAAGGTGTCGTAGCGTTTGATAAACGCCTGTTTTACTTCATCCCACGTAGTAAGCGGTTTACAGCTGAAATCATACCAGGACTTCATCTCCCCAGGCAACAATCCCTTAAAGATGTCCTTGTAATCTGCTGGTTGATAACATTGTAGTTTGAAATACCGCTCCACTTCGTTGAGAAATTCTTCTGGTGTAGTCTTCTTCGGGTCAAACTTAGGCACAGGAAATTCCTTATTTGTTCCTCCTGCTCTTCCTGGAAATTTGACTATCTTGAGTGCGTCTGCAATCTTTTGAGCTGTCGATTGTTCAACTTGCATATCATCTACACTTGACTGGAGGACTGCAATCTCAGCTTTCAACTTATCCATCTCCTTATTGACGTAAAGATTGAATTCAGCTGCTAGTTGTTTGATTGACTTCTCTATCATTTCTTTAATCTCCGCTTCTGTTTTGCAAGCGCACGTACACGCGGTTGCCATCTTTAGATCTTGATCGAGTTCTTCTACTACGCAGCACAATAAACAACGTCTTGGATCGTTGAGTAATCCCGTAGATTCGCACCAAACACACGTTGGTTTATCGAAGTTTAGGATTAATTGTCGTATGAATGACTCTAATTCTAATTCGTCGCTATCTATTAAGCCAAAACTCCTAGTCTGCGATTTTGTAGTATTATTACTATTATTGTGCATGAACTACCCTAAGGTCTACTATGCATCCATTTTCTAGCCAATTTCAATGCTTTATTGATGTACCGCCATTTATTAATGGGTAAGAATGACTAGTTTGTCTATTCTTAATGATACCTTGATTCCTCCCTTAAGTCAACTTTCTCTTTGATTTCTACTTTCACTCCTTGATGCACTTAATTACTTTCACCTTGCATCCTCTCAGTATATGCTATAGAGTGTATGATTTAATGCACATTCATATATACTCACTTTATTTTTTGTGAGTTTACAATAATCGTTAATTGATTATGAAAGCCAAGTGTGTTGCAATTATCATGCGAGCCACAGCAATTTGTTATTTAATGTAGGTTACAGAGACTGTCCACTTAAGTACGTGTCTCCTAGTCTACATATGCTACTGGAATTAGGGCTTACAGACTGTGTCCACTTAAGTACGTTGTCTTCCTAACTCCAGTACTGTACAAAGAAGCTGCATGGACGTGTCCACTTAAGTACAGTGCCCACTAACTACTTTGTACAGAATATGCAAAAAGGACCCGATGCTTTCTGATGCAACCGAATGTTGTAGTTATGGTGGACTTATTCTTTTATTTTACAACCACCATACCATTACTCAACCGCCATTAGACTTTCTTTATTTATTTATGTAGGACACCACCACCAACTTAACTTTCTCTAAAATTAATTGATGATGTATGCTTAATTATTAATCCCATGCATGTGACTAACTCTTTATGACCTAATCATGACCTAAATGGCATAGGAAGCCATGTGTGGGGGGCGGATGGGGTGCTAGAGATAATAAATAAGGTGTGGTTGTGCTTTACCGTAGTCTCTGGCTACCTTGTAGTCCCAACCCTTGTGGCGCAACGGATATCAGAAGGTGTAGGTCCAATTAGGGCTAATTAGATCAAAGGGGCTCGTCACGAATGGGAGGAGTAAGGGTCCTCACTAGTGGAAAGGTCCTGGTTAGTTGGAAAGGTCCTGGTTGGTTGGAAAGGTCCTGGTTGGTTGGAATAGTCCTCAGCGCTCGGAGTCCTACAGAACGATGCACAGGTCTCCTCACAATAAGTACACCTACACACGGGTGTTTATGTAACACAACAAATATATGTGTTTATTCCCTACAGTTAGTACAAAGGTGCTAAGGGAAATTAATTGTATTAATTGTAATTTGGAGGAACTCGGGAGACTTGTTGTTGACACGGTGGTAGAGAGAGGAATCCTCTCCGGCTGCTCCTTCCTTCAACTCTCCAGAGTTCCGCGCCCAACCCCCAGCTCCTACAGATGTCACTCCTGTGACAAGCTTAACTTAGTAACTTCAATTTTTACTCTTATTCTTATTTATTCCCCTCCCTATTACTTCTTATTCTTATTGTCACTTTCATTGCATTTCAACCATCGCTTCATGCACAAACAATAGACGCCCAAATTGTGAAGGCACAACCGAATGAGAACATAAAGAAAATCCTATTCTTACATGAATTTTCTGTATTGCCCTACCAAATTATACCGATTTGGCATGCTTGAGCTGGTCATCCGATGTACGGTCTTTGTCTACAGCAATAACCATTAATTTTCTTCAATATCTAAATGAAAAGGAAGTCTGTAAAGAAGCTACTATCTAACAGTAATCCACCCTGCCAGTTCTAGTTTTAGTACTTTTCATAATACAATTGGTCTTCGATACGTACATGTGTGCAAATGGATAAAGAAGTTTAAATTCGAAGTTGTCATTGTGCAATTCTCAGAAGTGACACACTCGACTTGGGAGTTTGAAATTGAATTGACTTGGACTGCTGTAAATTATTGCTCACCCTGAGATGCGCAACTTGTCTGCAGTTTACTTCACCTCATTTCGTTTTATTTCATCTCTTTTCATTTCCATTATTCACTCAGAAGAAGTCTATTATTACTATCGTTGGTTTCGTAAGCAAAACTTCTATCGAGTTTCGCCATCTGCATATAATATTGGTGTTGGTGATGATAATTCTGGCCTCAATTACTTTTATAGACTAATAATAATAGAATTACTTTATAATGGATCATCTAATGCTCTAATTTGAACTTTCTTCGAGATCCATTTTATTGTACAAAAACTGACTCTCCAAAACACTTCTCGAAGACGAAGAGGATTTAACCTTCAACGTGATAGAAATTCCTGAGTGAAATGTAATTCTCTACTGCTGTGCTGCCTGTAGTGCCTGCTCATTTTGCGAAGGTTCATTTTCATCTACTGCCCATGTTGGGTAAAAATGAAGACTATATTGGAATCTTCAACTTTCCTGCCTGTAACTTTCTCATTTCTTAGCTCTTTTCTTGTGGCCTATCCTACAACTACAACCCACAGAACTATTTCCCCTTGTTGTCATGTTAGGGGGTACTCAATCTTTATCTTTATTACAAACTCTCCCGATACCAATTACCCACAACTATAATTCAAACTTCTTTCCAGCCTGATAAGGAAGACCAATTGCTCTCCTAAGAAGAGAGTTTCAGTTGGTTCCATTAAGTTCATTTCTTTTGTCTTCCTTCCCTACTACATCCGATTTTTTTTAACAAAAAACATCTCGAAGAAGGACTTCATTGCTCTAAAATTTAGAAACTGTTTATCTCGCCAATTTTGAATCCCTACATTTCTCTTGAGATAAAAACGTCTGATACTATAAAAAGAAGGAGATCTAATACTTAGACATGGAGAATACGGCCCTTATAAAATATAACTAATGCCTTTTGCTTTTACTTTGGTTTGTGTCTGTACTTGTAAGTTGCAATTGGTCAGATGCAATGATTCAGTGACTGAATAATGATCGCTGAATTTAAGGATACAATCCTAAATTGTAACTTACCTAATTCGCCTCCGGGAACTGAGAAGTCTCTAGGAAGTACAACCCACTTTTGGATTTTTTGGGCTTGTGAAGGTGCCTTTTTGTTTGCTGCATTAATTCCGTCTTGAATGGCTGCTGTCAACTACATAAACACAAATACGCAAGATTAAGACTTCGAATCAAACTGCACAAGTAAATGTAGTTCTTAGGGATTAATCAAATTTACCTTCTTATTGTTTTTCTCATATAATTCAGAGAGAACTTCTTGAACTGTTTCACAATTACAGTCTCCATTCTTCTTCAACCAGTCTTTGGTAACGGGCAATAACTTATCCAAAGGTTCTTGTGTTTCTTTATCAACATCAGTCTGTAATAATAATTAAACGGTATAATTTTATGTCAAATGGCCCAAAAAATAATCAAGAAACTTTTAAAGTGATGTTGATGTAGTACCTTTACTGTGAGGAGGATTGAAAGGAACTTAAGACGATCACCAAGAAGCACGGCTTGACTAACAAAAGGAAGGGCTGTCTTAACATTATCTTCAATAGGGACAGGCGCGACATTTTCACCACCAGCAGTAATTAGTAATTCCTTTAGTCTTCCAGTTATATACAGGTATCCGTCTTCGTCAACTTTTCCAATATCTTCTGAGTGTAGCCAACCCTCGTGATCAATGGCTGATTTGGTTTTTTCTTCTTGATGGAGGTATCCCATTTGGACGTGACGTCCTCCCATGCAAACTTCTCCGTTACCGTCGGCGTCAGGAGACTGCAAATGTGTCGTGGCTCCCATAATGGTTCTACCACAGCTGCCTAGTCTGAATGCAGATTCAACTGCCATGGCGTGAGGACCGCTGCATTCACTCATTCCGTATACTTCTGTGACCACAATATTTAAGGAATAGAAGTATTTTAGGATTTCGGGGTTGATAGGAGCAGCTCCAGACAGATGAAGGTCGCAACGTGTAAGTCCAAGAGCATCTCGTATCTTGGTTAGGATGAGTTTATTCGCTATTTTGAAACCCAAAGTTTCTGGATTTTCATCCCTATTTCAATAAAATACACATTTAAAACCTAGATCAATGCTTAGGACCTATTGATATATTGATATTGTTGTTGAAAATTACCCAGCCATCCTTTTCATGTTATAATCCAATCCTTTTGATTTAGCCCAGGTAGCGATCATTTTCTTGACTCCGGTGGTAGAACGACCAATATCCATCATCTTTTCATACATTTTTTCCCAAACACGTGGCACGGCCAGGAATTTAGTTGGCTTGATTTCTTTCATCGTATCTATTAAGGTTCCCTTGAGAGCATTCTTGTCAGCAAAATAAACCGTGGCACAGCATGTGAGAGGACAGTAAATATCAGCCTGTTGGGCAGCGACGTGACTCAAGGGTAGGAAACTGATGTACTCTTCAACAAAGTCTCTGAATCCACACACCCTGGCGTTGACGTGTGCAGTCCAAGTCATATTATCGTGAGATAACATAACTCCCTTGGGGTTTCCGGTAGTTCCAGAGGTATAAATAAGGGTGCAGCATTGATTGATGGCAACATGACTTAACCGGTCGTTAAGAATTTCGTCAGTCTGACTCAATCCTAATTCCAGGAGTTGTGTCCAAGAGTAGACGCCTGGGATTTTTGGGGGCTCCCCAGTATATTGCACAATAGCCTTGAGCTCTGGAAGTTGGTCTCGGATTTCCAAGATTTTGGCAAGCTGCTTATCATCTTCAACAACAAAAATATTGGCTTTGCTGTCCAATGCAACGTATGCACAAGCCTCAGGTGAGTTCGTTGTGTAAATTCCAGCAGCAAATCCGCTACAAATGAAATTAAAAATTAATGTCTCGTCAGTTGGTCAAGATAATAAAACAAGTGATTTTGGACAGAAGATTTTGCATCTCTAATTGCAAAAGAAGTTCGCTCACTTACCCAGCAAAAATTGAAGCCAAGTCTGAAATAAACCACTCGGGAGTATTAAAACCTAAGATACACGCTGAGTGGTACTTCTGTAATCCTAGTGCGATGAACCCCTTCGCAACTGTTCGAACGTCTTTCAAGTAATCCCTGAAAACACAAATTTCATGTTAGTTCATTTATTTTATTAAGATTCAATAATTAAATCAGTAGTTGAAGTGAATTGCACATACTTGTAAGTCCATTTTACCCAATCTCCGTTTCTTTTCACTGCCAAAGCTATACGTTCCGGAGCTCGAGCTGCAGCACGAACCAGTAAACTTGGAACTGAAATGGGCTTCCTCTCAGCCATTTCACCAGTTCCCATATCGCTGACTCGGGTAGCTCCATCCGGATGCCAGGTAAACTTTGCTACGGATGGTAAAATCTGATCTGGTCCTAAAAGTCAAGATAAATCGTCAAATTAGTATTTTGTACTTAATTTTGGATAAAAATTCGTTCTCTTCGTCAAACAAGATTTCTGTCGCAACGAGATTGGATAGTTTACCTTGACTGTAGTCTTTCCCATCGTATTTCCAGGCAAGACAGGGGTCAACTGTTGTGGGGATTACTTCTGCAGGCGCCACTTTGGCTGCCGTCGTGTGCAATGACTTTTTATCAATTTGAGAGGAGGATAAATGAATTCCGTTCGTCTTTCTCAATGGATCTTCTCCGTTAAGAATCTGCATTTTGAGAAAAACAAGTTTGTGAGATTTCAGCTTTCTCCTTGCAAACCATACCCCGTACTATTGCGAGCAGTAAAACTCAATATAAACTGTGAGTATTGGCTCACGACATCACGACAGAGCATAGTTAATAAATTAGTTTTTCTGTCTCCAAGAATCGGAAATATAAACAAACATACGAAGGCAAATCAATTGTGGCATTGTGACGATTGGACATAAATATATCTACCTACCTACTATAATACTTCACAAAAACATTTGTCCTTAGTTAAACCCATTGATCTGCATGTTAAGCCCTTGTATTGGTTAAACTTACACTACTTATCACTGATTGGGACGATCTTTGGCTAGTCGTAAGTCTAGGGAGATCAGTATTTAATGAATTCTGATCTGAATCATCAATCCTACTACTTATACTTCCGGTACTACTCAAATCTATGATTCCCGATTCAGACTCATTACTACTTTCTAATGTCATCGTCTGCATCTCCCTTAACGAACTCCAGCTGTCTACAGCCGGATTTTCTGCACATTTTTTTAGGCCCTCTGCCATGAATGCAACTTCACGAATTCTTTTTTGAAAATGTGTAGAGCACTGATTGTAAAAATTTGGGATGTGAGATTTATATCTTAATAGACGACGTAGCTTTACTGCTCTGATCAGGGAGACACTCATTGAAGTTCATAGTAAAAATTATAAAGCATGATTGCTTTGGCATTGATAATAAAATAAACAACTACATTTTAAATATTTAATCTCCTAGTCAGCCTAGAGAGCCAGTAAGTCTATTTTGTTTATCTTGTTCATATTACTAGCTAAATTCTCATGGAGATTTCTTCGTACGAATACGAAAGGTCTCATTTTGTCACAGATAAAAGGATAAAAGATAAACGAACCTCTAAGCCTTTGATATTAGTAATGTGACCATTGCCATTGATTGCACGACCATTGGTATATCCGTTTCCAATATGATTTCCATTCCTTTCTGAATTCTTCAAATTGTCGGTTTCATAATTTTCGATTCCATTTAGATGATGCTTATTGTTAATAGCGTTGACTATTCCATTTTGAAACCGGTTATTATCTTCTGTCTTCTTGAGAGGCAGTTCAAACGCCGTTAGTACAGGCAGACTTTCGTCAATTTGAGCTACTGATGGCATGTTTCTATTCTGAAAACAAAAAATAAAAAATGTTCTATTTATTAGTTCGATTTATGAGAAGTACTAGCCAAAATATGAAATAAAGCTAATAGTCTTCGTACAAGCAAATCATTGACTTTATCGATAACTGGTAACATTTTACTTGAAGTGTAGACACATGAATCAGAAATATGAGATATTATAGAATGTAGCGAAACTTACAGAGTTGTAGTTTTTTATACAATTCATGTTTATATAAGTTGTATCGAACGAAACAGGTTTTATATTACGCTTCAGCCACGCAAATCAATGACCGACAACCGAAAGGATTCTAATGCAATTGCTATTGCTAGTAGAAAGAAGCAGGATCTTCCAAGGACTCTTCTGATGTTACACTAGAAGCCCCAAGACATACCTGCAACCTTGTTCTAAGGGTGGTAGGTACACTACGGTAGATATGTGTCAGATTGCTCAAATTAACGAGAATTATATGAGTTTCGTCAAACTGCAACTGCCTGATTGCCTTAAACAATAGGAAACTCAATAGAAGAGTCAGTCAAGAGTAAAAGTTTTATGGATTTCCAAATATTTTGCTAAGGAATCAAGGAATGGAGTGGGCCTAGGACAACTTCAATGGTCGGAAACATGACATACACTGATTTGTAGTAAAGCCAGTTTATCGGACTTGACTTGGTTAGTGACTCAGAAAGATTCGAGAGAGTCATGTCTGGTCCATGAGATTAAGATAAAAAAGCAGGTTCTTTTCTGTCATGCTGAATGCTGTCAAGTGGAGTAAATGAGGGGTCCTTCGTGGGCTTTCTTCAGTCATAATATTATAATTTAAGAAGAAAAGAGAGAAGATAGTATAGTTCAAAGAGTTTCCTTTATCCTTATCCTTCATCACTCAATTTAAGAAGTCCTTTTGCCTTGACCTTTATAGTTCCTCAAAGAGACCCTTATAATCTTTGTATCATGCCAGGCTTGAAAGGCAAGATCGAAGCCGTCACTAGGTTAATAGAATTCATCGTACGACACTCTTGTGAGCCCTCCCTTCATGTGAGCCATGACCCTGATAAAATAATAGTGTGATGCGTTGACATGAATTGGTCTTTAATTTTGGGGAAATAGAGCAAATGTAAATTATTACTTATATTTATCAATGAAAATATTTTTCAGCTGAGTTGCTTCAATGGTTTTTTCCGAATGCGCAGTACATACAATTTGCAGTGATTTTGATGTGTAAAAACAATGAGTTTATTATTCATAATTAATTTTTGGGATTCATTTGATTTCACCGTATAAAGTGTTAATATGAATGGGTGACCTTGCGCCTTACAAAGTTTTATTTAGTTTGCCAGAAGTAGAGCATAAAATTCAAAATCAAGTTACGTCTGTTGCGATTTTTTAGTGCCAAGAAAAATTGG
>JAQIWV010000083.1:0-15357 GCA_034696705.1 Isotomurus plumosus
AGAGCGACTGATGGTGTTGGATCACTAATGTGCCATCTCGTACCTCTTTATTGATCCCCGACTAACAGCCTACTGCCAGGCTACAAGACTTGTGTGTCGACAATACCTGTGACAGTGGTTTAAATAGCCTAACAATGAGATGAGCTATTGCTAGGGGATCGGGGACAGAAGGATAGTTCCTAACATGCTCCCTTTGCCTGGTTTTGATTGCTCCTGCAATCTCTAGAAGGGAGACACGTCAGGGTAGGTCAGGGAGCTGACATTTTAGGTGGTACAATTCAGGCAAAGATATTTAAAAATTTGATGAAAGTTAACATTAACTGAAGTGACAAAATTAAAATGAAGATAAGTAAATGATACATAATATAGACAATACATTAACTTAACTAATTAAACTTATTTAAACTAATTCACAATATTATTTGAGTAGAAATTACATAGTACTACGTGTGTGCTCAGCGGCGCTCATATAAATCAAAACTTAACATTAGATGTTGCTAAAGTTCAGCTCGTTTAAATTACCTTACAGACAAAGAAATGATTATTAAGAGAAATCTAAAATCGAACAAAATTATCTTAAATAGAAAGCAATGATTATTAAGCAAATTATTGATTATCTAAAATCGAACAAAATTATCTTAAGTAGAATGAATGATTATTAAGAGAATTAATGATTATCCAAAATCGACCAAAGTTATCTTAAGTAGAATGAATGATTATTAAGAAAATGAATGATTATACAAAATCGAACAAAATTATCTTAAGAAGAATGAATGATTATCAAGAGAATTATTGATTATCTAAAATTGAACAAAATTATCTTAAGTAGAAAGACTGATTATTAAGTAAATTATTGATTAAATTATTTTAAGTAGAAAGAATGATTATTAAGCAAACTATTGATTATCTAAAATGTAACAAAATTATCGTAAGTAGAAAGAACGATTATTAGGCAACTATTGATTATCTAAAATCGAACAAAATTATTTTAAGTAGAAAGAATGATGAACTAAACATATCGAAGAAACACTATCTTGACGTATCTGTTGATCTGAGAGGTTGGGTTTTGAAGCCGGGGTCATGTTGAATATTGGGGCAAATGTGTTGCTTACGGCCGACGAGGGGACCTGGATCTCCTAGTTCTCGCGTTCTCCCTTGGAGTGAGTTCGTCGCCGCTGTCACCTTCCTCTGCTCTGCCAGGGGTAAGCGGGACGGCTCTCTGTCGCACGAATGAAGATTCCTCAAGGGTCGCTACGCGACGGTTTAGGAGGTCATAGTTGCGGCGGAGGGTTGTTAAGTCATTCTCCAGTGCCATGACCCTGTCCGGACGAGACTCCAACTGCCGTGACCCTCGAGCACTAAAGGCCGCGTTTTCCACGCGGTTTTCCAACGTGGAGAGCGAGGTCTCTATGCCGCGGATGCGACGGTTAATTGATGAGAACATCGAATGAAGTGACGTAAGCGAGCCAGTGAACTTCTCCCAATATTCTCGTTCCTTGTCTGGCAGGCCACGGAGGTCACGGGTTAAGAGGATGGGGGAGGCTCCGGGGGGCCTCCAGCTGCCGTAGATACGCCGGGATCCCTAGAGGACATGTAGGAGGCTGCTGGTCTCCCAGATAACGTGTTCGGTTGTCGATTAACTCGTGCACTAGACTCGAGCAGGTCGCAATGTCAGCTTCCAGGAGGTCAACAGCCTCGCGCACCTGCGCTCGCAAGTGGTCAACGTCTCCACGAGTAGCGCAGGTATCAGACGTCCTTAGTCTAAAGCAAAAAATAGAGCGCAGGAAACAAATTAACCTTTGGGAGCGGCTTGGGGTGATATGCGTTGCACTTGAGTCACTAGGTACCGAATGTACTAAGCTCACTGCGGATTCACTAGACCGCAGAGACATTGTTTGAACTGGAACTGATTATCACTAGGGTCATCGAAAACACTCAGTACAATAAGGGCACTGTTAAGTTGGATGGACGGGTCAGAGTACGAGCAGATTTAATAGTAAGGATGATTTGGGGCAACCAGCGACAGCCACTCGCTCACTGGGCGTGAGACGGGCGACTGACGGTAACCTGAGACTGAAGCTTATTTAAGTCACTCTGAAGTTTCTTTTGTCTCTCAGCTAAGTCGTGGAGTTGGACCTGGATGGGTTCGGTGACGGTGGGTTGATCCCGCCGAAGTTGGTTCTCCAGCGCCTGAACGCGAAAGACCAAAGACATCTGGGTGTTCACTGTCTTAGAGATGACATTGTTGATAAACTTGAAGATGTTGTACACGGAGTACATCACAGGGGCGAACACCTGCCACATAGCATGTTCTGGGTGAAGGTCCCTGTTAAGGGGCATTCGGTGCACCGAGTGCACATAAGCGTCTTCATTGTAGGACAGGAATGGAGGAGGAGCGGCCGGGGAATGATTCCGTGGGGATTTATTGTTGTAGGTACGCCCCCCACGTCGACCACTCATGGCTAACGTTAGTTTTAATGTTTGAAGAGTTGAAGTGTTTTACCGAAAAATTAAGGGTCCGTTGGAGCCAATGGAGTCACGGATGAGGCGTTCTGAGACACGTTCTTCCTGTTCCATTCGGCGCTCCAAGGTAGTCAGCCGAGACTGAAGATCTTCGAATCGCTGACCGATACTGAAAGACGTGTAGCAGATAACCTCATATATAGTCGTCATTAGGTTGACAAACGGAGTCCAGAGATAATGATAGGGCAGGAGGGCGTTACGTTAAGGGAAGATGAGACTTGGAATGGTGTTTTCTGGTGGGTGATTGTAGTCCAACTCCACTGTGGTGTGGTCCTGGCTTCGCATGGACGGAGGAGGTACATGATATACGAAGGGAGGAGGAAGGCTCTCAAACGAAATTGTGTGAGGAGAAATGACAGTGCTATTCCTGGAGTTTGGTTTTTTTTTACTGTGGTCCCGGGGAGAACCGGTGAGGGGTCCTGTGCAGGATGGGTCCCCCGAAGGTAAAGTTAACGCGATTAGCTTGTCCAAGGGAACTTACGACAGGAGCATCCAGAATTGCTTTAAGGTCAGAAGGCGGAGTCACAGGCGGCGGTGTGATGGGGGCCGTAACTTCAGTTGCTGTGGTTCCCTCTGGAAGGAGGTGCCTTTTAGGAAGAGGAGTTACGGACCTTGCCCGTGGAATGAGTGTTTTTAAAATGGCACTATGCTCCGCACACTGCGAGGTCAGGGAGGCGTGGACACGCTCACTGGCTGCTTTCAGGGTACTGTGCTGAGACTTGAGAGAGCGCACCCCCTTTTGTGCTGCTAGGCACTCGGCTGAGTCTGGAGCGGCGGGGTGGGTGTGACTTCCCAGAACATTAATGGTCCCAGCGAGTGTATCCAACAGGCGATAATGATTGGAGACACCTTCTAAGAACAATCCCCACAACGGGTGGGTAGGGCCTAAGTTACGCCCTTTAGGTAAGAACAGTTGATAGTGAGAAGGTGTGTTCTGAGGTGCACTAATTGGTTCTGTGATGTCACGGGGGTTAAGGTGATACTGAAAGGACACTGGGGTGTCTAAATTATTCACTGGAATGTATTGAGACTGAGAGGGATCAAAAATTCCATGATGAGTCGTAGCAGCGTTTGTGGGAGATGTCTGGCGGGAGTGTGCCATGATACCCAAGTATGGAGGCTAAGAGATGTCAGATGTCACAAATGCGACTGAACGAAGAGGAAGAAAGGATTTTGACTAAGATTTTATCGGATTGGAAGAGCGAGTGTATCAGGTTGGATAAAGTGACGAAGAATTTCCACGAGGTTAAGGGTTAAGGCGATTTGCACGTAATTTCATCGATGTCACATTGACATTAGCTTTATGCATGTGCAGCAATGCAGACTGTCGTAAAACATTCAGTATCAAAGTCACCATAACGAGAAGATATAGGAGAATGGTTATCATGATCACATCAAATGTGACTTCCATTGGATTGATCATCTCTGCTCGAGCTGTGGGAAAAATAGGTAGTATGACTCCGCATACTTTGTAGGCGAGATACATAACTGCACATAAAAGGATGATGGAAAGTCCGGATGACCAAATGGAGAGATGTGATCCAACTGTCATTACTGGTGACAATGAGGGCAAAAGGTGAATTCCAGGAGCCGTGAGATTGATGTGAGGAATGCTGTGTGGCCACTGCATATTCAGGATAGATTTCATCTCGCCAAAGAAAGTTGAGTTGGTGATGATGGAGTGAGGAATGGAGACGAAGGCAGCTGGGATGGTGTGATGGAATGTAGCAACAGTGGGACCATTAGGACATGGGAAGTTAGGAGAGAGTGTGATTTTATGCTCGTCCTGTCCAACTACCTCAGCTGTGCACGTGCACGGTAGACGAATTAGAAGATGTCCAACTGAAGACTCATGAGTGATGTTTTTGATATCTGGATAACACTTAAGGAAGATTGGACCTTTAGAATTGGCTACAATAAAATCATGAGTATTGATTTGAAGCACATGAAGCGGTGGTGGGTGTTCTGTGGAGCACACAAGTGTGCACTTGGCGTTCAACTCTGCAACCGAGGATGATGGGCTGAGGAGAGCTTTAAGGCATGCAGGACTCGCCGTAGAGTGGTCTGGGTAACGAGGAACTCGGCAGAAGGTGGAGGAGCTCGGTGAACATCCAATGTCGTGTAAACTGGACACCGGAATGACTTGATTGTTGGTAATGATGGCGTGCGAGGCTTGTATATTTACATGGCACGTGGAGTTGTGGTATGAGAATGGAAGTGGAAACAGTTTAAGGAGCTTATACGTGCGACGACTGCTGGTGATGGGTATCATGAGGGTCACTATGATTTTGGTGGGCGAGATGAGGCAGGTAGCGACTGGAGACTTGAGATACGTGGAGAGATCACCTGGAGGTACAAGAAGTTTGTTAGTGGATCCGAGAAAGTGAGCGAGACGATAAAGGTCATTCCGCAGTGCATGGAGGGGAATGAGTGCAGTGGGGATGAGATGGTTCCGGCAATCGCTTAAGGACTTCATCCAACTTGTGGTGTTTGTGATTTCATGCATGAGTGTTACAGTCGAAATTAGTCCTTCGGCAATTTCCAAAATTTGAGTTTCAAGATGTTGTTCCCCTTTTGCGAGTTGTGATGAAGCATTAGCGGCATCGTCGGAGGAATCCTTAAGTGCTTTTACCACTTTAGCCTGAAAGTCATTAAATACCCGAGCTTCTCGAATAACGTATGAATGATCAAGATGGACCTGCTGCTTTAAGTTATTGGCGAAATTCGCCACCTTTTGTTCTTCGACGTAAAGTGCATCAATAGAGCTTTTCTTAGCGAACCCACAGCACCACTGATAAAAATCAGCGATAAAGTCAAGAGATCTTTTACGACGTGCCAGTGGGTCAGGAGTGGGTTGCGAGTTGATATGCTGTAGGAGTTTGTGCGTCTCACGGATAATTTGTGCCAGGACCTTAATGTGTGGTAGTGATGGGTCTTCCTTAAGCTTGGAATAGGTTTCCAGGACGGAGAAATCTGGGATGGGCATCTCGTAGGTGAGAGGAACTGCTGAGTCATGAAGGACGACGGGTACGGGTCGTGTGTAAATTCCAGTGGAGATTTGAATCGCTGGGTCGTCAGAGGCGGAATCGGAGCATAATAGACCCCGAAAGAGTGTCACCAGTATGGGTAGAATGATCATCATGGGTTTAATCCTTGTGGACACGACGAGAGCGTAAGTTGTAATGTGGGGGTTCGTTGTCAACCAACTGAGGAGTTGGAAGCTGAGCTGCAGGTATGTCGACCGAGTGAGGTGGAGGGCTGGGAGGGGATTCCGGTTGCGTATCTCCCTGAGTATCCGAGTACTCTGAACCCATGGGGTAGATGTCCAGGGAGGTTGGTAGAATATGCGGACTAGTATGTGCACCCGAGCTGGTGGGGGATATGGGGGGTGGGTGCATTTCCTCGTCTTCTGCAACGTGAACACCAGGACTGACAGGGTCTGTTGCTGGGTTACTGCTTTCGTCCTCACCACGTAAGTGGTAAAGCTTCAACTTCTCCACGTGAACTGTTTCCTTGAGCTTTTTGTCGTCGAAGGACTCGATGATAGCTGTCACGGCTGTGGGAAGAGAAAGGATTTTGTATGGTCCATGGTAGTACAGTTTGGTCAACTTAGGGGACAATCCGGAACGACGGTGTAACTTGCGACAGACCACCAGGTCGCCTACTTTAAATGTATGTTCGCGACGTGTAGCGTCGTAGTATGTAGAGGATACGACCTGTGACACCTCAATATTATCACGAGCAAGTTGTCGGGCACTGGAAATGGCTTGAAGCAATTCATTGAGCTCCACGAAGTCACTTTCTGTGAAAGCAGCTTCTAGGGGGAGAGTAGCCTCACGTCCATACACCAAGAAGAATGGAGTAAACGACGTAGTTCGGTGAACGGAGGAATTAATTGAAAACGTGATTAGGGGCAGCTTTTCACACCAATCGGACTGTCTGTCGTTAACGTACATTGATATGCACTCATTAATGATAGCATGGCTTCTCTCGACTTGCCCCTGGGACGCAGGGTGGTACGTTGTGCTCGGGCTATGCTTTATTCCAAGTTGCTTAGCGACTTGACCAAAAAAATCTGAGGTAAAAATTGTTCCATTGTCGCTTTGAATGATGGAGGGGACGCCATGTCTGCTAATAATGAACTCAATGAGGAACTTTACTAATGTGGGTGTGTCTGCTCGTTTGACTGCTCTTGTCTCAATCCACTTGGAAACATAGTCAGTGGCAGTAATGATTAACTTGTTTTGGCGTTTTGACGTGGGATATGGTCCGGCCACGTCAATTTGAATGCGAGAAAAGACTTGGTCGGGGATGGAAAGAAACTGCATCAGCCCCTGGGGGCGGTGCTTGTCGACCTTACGAACCTGACAGTCATGACAGGTTTTCACGTAAGTGATGATCTCCTTTCGCATACCAGGCCACCAATAGCGACGACGGGCCTTGTCGTAAGTTTTGGCGATTCCCCCATGGCACGACAAGAAGGAATCATGACACTCCTCGAGTACAGAAGTTTTCAAGGCCGACGGGACAACGAGAGTGTTTTTATCAGTCTTACCATTACGAAAGTGAAGCACGTCGTTTTTTAGCAAAAAGTTCACTTTAAGGCGGGGGTGGAACGGACTGCCCAAATTTTGAATTATTTCCATAATGGCAGGGTCGTCCCTCTGAGACGTGGCAATGTCTGCTAGAGCGGTTTGGAGGATGGGCACCTTGAAACTTTCGTCTTGTTGGGCATCGTACTTATCTGCGGGGAAACGGCTGAGACAATCCGCTATAATATGTTTTTTACCGCTGACATGGTGAATTCCAACTATGTCGTACTCCATCAACGTGAGCGCAATTCGACTAAGTTTGGGGCTGAGCTCCTTGCGCGAGGAACGTAGTAAGAAGCACGCCGCGTGGTTATCCGTATAAATTTTGATAGGAATACCATAAATGATGCTGTGTAATTTATGTAGACTCCACGCAATTGCTGTGAGCTCCAGCTGCATTGTGGGATAGTTCCGTTCGGCAGAACTTAAGGTCCTGGAGACAAAGGCGATGGGTTTTTCTTCGGTTCCGTGCAACTGGAACAGAGCCGCGCCCAAGCCAACGAGAGAGGCATCGGTCTTTAAGATTGTTTCATAGGCGGGATTAAAGTGCGACAGGATGGGGCGAGACAAGATGAGGCATCTTAACTTCTCAAAGCTTGTCTGAGCTTCCTCCGTCCACTGAAACTTCTGCTTGGTAGGAACTGCCAATCGATGAAGCGGAGTAGCGATGCTAGCGAAACCGTGCATGAACTTACGGAAATAACTGAATAAACCAAGTATCTGCTTAGTCTGGCGAGCAGTCTTTGGATACGAGAGTTTAGCGATTCCTATTAGTTTTAAGGGGTCAGGGGACACGCCGTCGGCACTGATAACGACCCCAAGAATCGTGAGTGATGGGTACATAAATAAACATTTCGAAGGCTGAAAGCGTAGATTTTCCCCTTGGAGTCTTTCGAATAGAATGGTCAGCTTACGAATGTGATCAGCAGCAGTAGAGGACCCGATGATGATATCGTCAACGTACACCAGGCAAACGTCAGGCTTGAGGTCGCGAAGGATAATGTCGAGGAGGTTATTGAAGGCTGCCGGGGCGTTAACAAGGCCAAAGGGCATCACGGTGGGGGCAAAGGTACCCTCGCGACAAATAATGGTTGCCTTCCTTTGTGCATCCGGGCTCATTGCAATCTGCCAGTAACCTGCAGAGAAGTCGATAGTGGAGAAAAACTTGGATCCCCTTAAACGGTGGATGATGTCGTCGATTCGAGGAAGGGGGTAATTCACTTTCCTGGTCACTGAGTTAAGGCTCCTTACGTCGATTACAAAGCGTTCAGCGCCCCACGTACCGTCTGGGTTTTTCTTGGGAGCCAGAAAACAAGGGCTGCTCCAGTCAGACTGGACGGGTACTATAACGCCCAAGTCTAACATCTTGTCGATGTGGACCTTGATTTTATCGTGGACTGCCTCAGGGTGAGGGAACTGGCGGTGCTTGATTGGAGGTGCTGTCCCAGTGTCAATCTCAAAGATGGTACGGCTGGTGCGACCAAGGTCGTACTTGTGCCATTGGAAAAGGGACGTGTGGGCCTGAATTAAGTCCTTGATCGCGCCGCTGATCTCAGGGGACAAACTGGGGTTAATTCGAAGCTTGTCAAAGTCGACAAATGAGGGTGGACTGACGAAAGGGAACGAGTCCGCGGAGACTGAAGGTAACATCTGGGTCGTGGAGAGGTGAATCGGTACCGGGAGGATCTGAAGGGACGAATCTGTGGCCAAGGATAAGTTCGCTTTTAACTCATTTGGAAGTGTGGCAAGGATATCTCGCCGAGCATTAGCAAAGGGAATTTCGCCGAGGTGTCTGGACACAATAACTGACTTGAGCATATCGATCTGGCAATTGTAGGATTCGAGAAAATCGTAGCCGAGTAACACTGGGCACGTGCATTGCTTCACGAGAAGCATGGGGTACTGCATAAGGTATTTGCCAACCGTCAGGGGGACGATTGCGAAACCGTAGTTGCTGAGGGGTTTGCCATTGACGGCTTGAAGTTGATATTTCGTTTGCGGCATGCGGGGGAATTCACGGCCGATTGAATAACTTAAGAGGGAGATCCCGGCTCCTGTGTCCACAGTGGCAACGATTGGCGATGTACCGACTTTAACGTGGATGGTCAGTGGACCTTCATGGGTTGGAATGGGGCTCATGTGAACAGTGATGGGTGTACGCTCGAAAGTAAATGCAGGAGGTGTGGAGGAGGAGGGGTCGCTCATGCTCCCCGACGCTGCCCGTTTCCCAAGGTCTGAGGGGGCTTGTCGTGGGGTGGGGGAGGGGATGCCCTGGGGGACTGCGTAGCAGGAGTGGACTCGTAGTTATGCCTATCGTCTGTGTATGCGGGTCGAGTGTCATATGGCTGGGGATGACCGGGTGAGTACGGGTGTCGGCCATCGTATGGGGATGGTTGGACGTCAACGTACGGAGCTCGATTATAGCTGTAAGGAAATCCGCCATCTGGGTTCATAGGTTGTCCATAGTGATAAGGGTCATAATGGGACGGGCGAGAGTCCTGCCGTGAATATCGGGAATTGCTAGCCTGGGGACGAGTCTTACAGTCGCGTATTAAATGACCCGGTTTCTTACAGTAACGACAAACGACGGATGTTGCGGTCATGTTTTCACCGTCTTGGAAGGTTACCCGTTTGGTTGGCGTCCGAGCCTGCGAGGAAGTATCCGGGACGGTGGGAGGAGAACGAAGAATGTCTGCAACTGCACGGGCGATTGCCTCAACGGAGGGTTGCTGTGGTGTGTATGTAGTGAGATTGACGGGGACAGTCGTTGCTGCAAGTGCGGAGGGAATAGTGGGTGTGGTTTCCGTTAAGCGTTGAAGACCCTGTTCCTCGTACCGCTGAAGATTTTTGACAAGCTCGTCATACGTGCGAGGGGTTCCGCGACACTCTAAGTAGTGGCGTAGTTCAGGGTGCAGCATTTCCATCATAAGAGACACAATTTCTTCTTCGTTGTACCGAGGATAATCGTTTCCAGCGAATCCGTTGAACAAACAAAGATCCTTTTTCGTTAGGTAACTGTTTCTTGCTTAAGATTTTAATTATAGACGTGCTCTCTGCCACTTCCATGGGGCAATTCTGGAGAAAGTTGGTCACGAAGGTCTGCCAACTCACGAGCGGATTCATGAGGTCATTATCATGAATGATGAAGTATTGTTGAGCTGTTAGATTATTAAAGGAGAGAGGAAATGCTAGCTTAGTAGCCTGTTCGTCCATTCGCCGGGCGGCGGCCCAGTATTCGTAGTTGCGAATAAACAGACGAAGACCCTGTTTGGAGAGTTCATGGAGGTACTTAGGCATGTCCATATGCATGTTAGTGGAGATTGCTGGAGGGGAGTACCAAGTTGGAGGTCGTGAATCACGGCTAGTATCCGCCTGCGTGCATTCCCTTGTGCTGGAGGCGGAGGGGTCGGATGAAGGGGCCGAGGACGGGTCAGACGATGGGTCAGAGGTAGGTTCGGAAGAGGGGAGTGTGGTTGACGACTGAGGGGTGGAAGCTGTAGGATCCGTGTGGTGTAGAAATGAGGAGAGTACGTCCGAGCTGGATCGCGGAGTAAATATGCGGACGTGTGCGTTATTGACGTACCCGGACGACGCAGTGGGGGGAACAGGAGGCGGTGGGAGTGGAGCACTAGTGGTATGGCAAGTTGAGGAGAAGATGGGTGCCCAATGAGGCTCAATTGTGTGTTGGGTATCGGAGTGGTGTAATCGGGTCACAGGTGGAGGCTGAACAAAGCTGGAAACAATAGGGCGACCATACGACCACTGAGATAAAGATTCGGGGTGAGAGCGAGCGTGTGGAAGGTCCACGGATGGTGGAAATGATGCCAGTGACGAGTTGATGGCTGAGTTGGCAAATGACACAGCAGAATTACGCAAAATTCCAGTGGGAGTAGTGGCGGCACTGTATGTCGAGGTAACGGGAGCTAGACTGGTTGGGGGAGAGGAAAGTTTAGCGTTAGGGTTGGTTGCAACTGGCCCGGTGAGTGAAACGGGAATGTGGTGGTCCTTAAGTGATGTGAGGATGTGATGAGTGGAAGTTGTCGTAGGGGCGGTCGTGGGTCGAGTGGGTGACCACGGAATTGTCTGAAGACCACTGCTGGATTGGAGCGGTGTAGAAGAAGGAGGAGCAATGGTGGACACCCCGTACGCGGTTAATTGCCCTGATGAAGAAAAGTTGTGACCACTAGAGTGTGAACGACATGAAGGTGTTGTGTCAGACAGCGCCGTTGTGTTTGGCGAAGTCACCGGGGAATCAATGCCAACGATTGGATCTGACCCGGGGTGAAGATATGCGGCAGAGACACCGTGAGAAGAGACAGCAGAGGAGACAGTTAATGTGCTTGAAGTGGTTGAATGTGATGATGAAGGTGAGGTAACGACTACCGGAGGAATAGGTAAAACGGACACATGAGATGGCTGTAATAAGGCACGACTGGGAAAAGCCACGTGCAATGGATCCAGGTAGAGAGTCTCCTCAAGATCGGCATTAAAAACTCGAGAATGTTGGATACCGGACGAAGGGGAGGTGGTAATGGATGGACGAGACGAATGGTATGTGGGGAGGGATGTCTCTCGTGACTGAAGAAAGGTAGAATGAGCAACGGGTTCTCTGTCTGGGTGTCTGAGAATGTCTGGATCGATGGAAAAATTCAAGCCAATATGCGAACTTGGGCCAACTACTTTCTCCGAAGCGATGGTAAGGTTAGGAGGATTCACGTTGACTAACGCAGATAAAGTGTGGGAATCACGTGGTGTCTGGGTGATAAAATTCACGGATGGCTGAGGCTGATGACCAGTGACGGGTAAGGTGAGACTGGAGCCAGTAGTTGCGGACACGGGCTGGGGATTAGGGTGGGGCCGTTGATATGGATGGTGACGGGAAGGCTGGTTGTGAGCGATGTCACACAGCGCCGATGTAGCTTGCGGTTTGTCTGGTCTTGGACGGGCAAGAGGGGTAGGGAGTTTGGGCCCTGCACGGGGTGGCCAAGGAGAGGTCAAGGCACTCACGGCATCTGAGGGGGTTGTAACTGCAGCGCCGGATGGGGGGTTGATTGCCGAGACTGCTGGGCGAGTTGACAATGGCGGTACCGACCGTGGCAACGCAGGTCGTTTCCTGGTACTTGGCGCGACCGCAGCGGGGGTGATACCAGATGACAGGGCTAAAGGGCCTAATAGTGATCCGCGGGTCGTGGTGACGGATGAATTAGACGTAGGAGGAAGATAAAATAAGGTAGAAAGCGGAGATAGAGATCGGATGAGTGGGGCATCCTCGGATTTATTTGTGAGACCAGCCGGAGGTGAAGACTCCGACAGGGAAGGCAGACCTGTTAGAGCCTTAAAACGCTCGACAAGTTGTCGTTGAGCTTCTTCGTCTTCGGTGTCGCTTGTGTCGTTGCTGTCGTCACCGTCGTTGAGCGCAAGGCGAACGGTCAGGGAGGGGTCGTACTCAGAGGTACTAATGGAGTCCGTGGAGGTCGATTGTGTTTCAAAACGAGAGGACCCGAAAAGGTCCCGGAACCTACGAAAAAAGGAACTGGACTCGTCGGTTGCCATGGGAGCCCAGGGGGGTGAGGCAAGGTCAGAGGTAAGACGTGAGGAGGTTGGGGAACTTAACGCACCTCCACCAAAATGTTAGAATTCTTTTAACGGAAAGGATGCAATGGAAAGATATGGGATTTGGTGAATGATGATGAGAGTGCGAGGTGCAAGAGCGACTGATGGTGTTGGATCACTAATGTGCCATCTCGTACCTCTTTATTGATCCCCGACTAACAGCCTACTGCCCGGCTACAAGACTTGTGTGTCGACAATACCTGTGACTGTGGTTTAAATAGCCTAACAATGAGATGAGCTTATTGCTAGGGGATCGGGGACAGAAGGATAGTTCCTAACACCGACCTTGTGACTTTTCCCACTCGTTCTTATTTCTGCAAAGTTGTTAATTAAACAAATTTATTTTTATGATTTCCACATTAATCTCCTGAAGATATTCAATTCCTGACCTCAAAGTATTCTGCATATCCTCATTTTCCCAAAACTTATTTAAATGCATTTCCAACCCAGAGCTCAAAATCCTTTTAAAATTCTCCCTCAATTTCGACTTATGTTCCGTGACAACTCCGGCAGGAAACATAACTCCAGTATAAGACTCAAATTTTAACGGACTCTGTCCTCGTTTATCTGAAAAGTTTCTGTGTTTTAATTCCTCCCAAGTTGTTACAAATGTTATACATGCGGACAGCTGATGGGCAGTCCTCTCCAAACATTTAAGAACATCCGGCTCCTTATTCATCTTCTTAAAGATCCTCGAAAAAGTTGGCGTCTTACTTGTTTTAAACAAAGCGTAACCTACATTTCCAAAATAATGAAAATCAATTGAAAATATTGGAGATGACGACAGCTCGTCAAAATTCTTCGGAACATCTGTCAATACAGGAAATGTCATAAATCCAACCATCTTTGATTTGTAAGCTGTCGATAAAACCAATACAGACAGAAGCCAAACAACAAGAAATACTCTTAAAGACAAGTTTGTTGATTGTGTCGACAGTCGGTCATCTCCTTGGTCAATGAATGACCTGCAGTAAGTGTCGAAAGAGGAAAAAACGTTCCACACATTTCGTTGCTTGGAGGTTAACTTTTGAAAGCGGGGTGACATGAGAAAAACGGTCAAAGCTATTGCTCCAGCGACTGACAATATAGTTGCGAGCCATAGAATAAAGGTAAATGGCCAAAAGATAGCTTTCCAAGTATAAACTTGTTTCGGGGGACCTGAAATAAATATCTCAACTTTAGTTAACCACAATTGACCTAAAGATAGCTTGATAACTTACCTGCAACAAACCCCATAAAAGCAAAGTTAATTGGAGCACAGATATCTGCAGCCTGATATCGATAAACGGTCACTGCCGCCATGATTCCAACGTCAACTTGACGATTAAAAACGTCTCCAATAATTCCCACCCAAGTCCCATTTGGTAGTTGACTTCCAGTCGATCCTCCTCCGGAACTTATCATCAGTTCTGCGGTGAAATTAAGTCCTCTCTCCAAATGTCTCAACACAGACAAATACAACCCTCTCTTAGCCACAATTTTCCCATTCTTTTTATTAAGTTCTAACAACTGAGGAACTTTATCAGAAGTAGATAACTTAAGCACTTTCCCGTGGAAATTATTCTCCAAGTCTGGAAACAACCTGTCCAATCCTGGACGATAAATAACTTGAATTTCCTGCACGGGAAACAAACAGTGCGAACAAAATTGAAAGATCTTTTTAATCTCATTTCTTTTATCAATCAAAATTAATTTGTATTTTAACGAATTTATTACACGAGATTCACTAAGAATTTTCAATTCAGACTGAAATGAAAATATTAAAAACTTGTCATGATTTTGAACAGCTTGAGGAGCTAAAATAGGAACAGTCAAAAGCTTATCAAGGTGAGTTTCTTCTTCCCCCGTAAACTTAAAATAAACTGATGTAAAAACATATACACAATTAGAAGGTGTCAAAGTTCGTGATGGAGATCTCCAATGACGAAACGTTTTTCCAAAATTGAACTAAGGAATATTAAGATGTACTTTCGGATTTTGAGAAAACTTGATTATTTCATTTTGGGTATTGTATCCTTCAAGATTTTCATAGAAGTTAAATGAGACAGACAACAAAGTACACGAGTTACTTAAAATATGCTCCTGAATTGAATGAGGAAGCGAAGAAAACACTCCAGAAATTAAGTTAATTAAACACAATGAGAAACCAAAGACATAAAACATAGTGCAAATAGCAAATTATGTCTGCCTACTGATTTAAAGTATTTACTCATTCAATTTGAACACTTCAATAGCACTAAAGGCAACGTGGAGACAGTCTTATTAAATACAACAATTTCAACTTCATTGTAAATTGGGTTACTCTCATTTCCTCATCTTAATTAAAGCAACCCACACTCGAAAACGCAAGTGATTGCGTGTCGTGACTCGATTATATTTTCTTGGGATATAATCTTTGTTACAATCTTAATCAATTTTAGCTATCAACTACTCTAGTGAAACATACTTTGTTCACAGACAGGAGAGAATTAATCATCCCGTGAACTTTAAATTTACTAGAAGGAATTTACTAATAAATTAAACTCAATTCGAAACATAATTATAAATTTTTTTAATCCTAACATTTTTTTGAAAGTAAAAGACTACCGTGTGACTTCATTCAAGCAAAAGAATACATTTCCAAAAGTCT
>JAQIWV010000084.1:0-15353 GCA_034696705.1 Isotomurus plumosus
TACTGTAATTACTCAGGCTGATCAATGATAAAAACTGACCCCATGGTGTTGGGAGACATTCCATGATATCCATTTCTAAGAGAAATAACTTCGTAATTTCCAGTGGTCAGTCGAGCCATCAAAAGTGCCAAGTCATTAGCTTCAGATCCACTGTTCACCAGGTAAACTGTCTGCAAGGAGAAAGCGAGAAAGCTATTGTAATAATGCTTTCATCATTTACATAATAATCATTCAGTATTCAGTCACCTTCAAGTCTCCAGGAAGAGTGGCTGCGAGTTTCTCACTGAATTTGTGAATTGGCTCGTGATAGTAGATGTGAGTAGTGTGCCAGAATTTGTTCAACTGCTGGATAAGAGCATCGTTCACTTTCCTAAGAGAGAATTAAGGTTACCACCAGTAAGAGTGAATTTCGACATTCGATAATGCCAACTAAACTATTTAGATTTGTGGCTAACGGATGGCAGTGTCCAACTCCAACGGTTACGATTCCTCCGAAGAGATCAAGATACTTTTTTCCTTCCGAGTCATAAACCCATTGCATGGAAGCCTTGCTCACAACCACCGGCTTCTTGTAGTAAGTGACTTTGTTCACCGTTGGGTGGACATTCGAAGTCCGGATCTTTTGAAGCTGCTCGAAACTCAGGTTCTGGAATTATATGATGCTATAATATTAAACAACCCTTTTACGTAATGTGCAATAAAACGAACCTGAAGATTCCGAGTGAGTCTCATTTTCAGGAAACTTTAGTAGTACAAAATACAGTTAATTAATAATGTCTAAGAATAAGATTGAAGTTGTATTCAATTGTATTTGCCGTATGTTGTGGTGCTAAGCTGGTTGACAGTCAACTTTCCATGTGTAGAGAGACAGACCAGACACAAGACAAGATGAAGTAGATGAGAGATGCAGAGTCTTACGATTGTAACGAAGGTCATGTAATAATAAAGAATACAGATTGATCCGGCTAGTGAGATGAGATTCTTCCCAACTCAAATATCTTGCATGGCTAGTCTGGTACACTACGAGTATTTTTAGTCGACAATATAGAATCGGATTGTATACTATACTCAGTCAACCACTTGCATGTGATTAATAGAGACTGTGAAGAAGACGCTTCTTTGATCAACTGATTAAATATACATGGGAAAGACTATATACCTGAGTGTATGTGGACTAGTGGGTTCAATTCTATTTACTACAATGCTTCATTTATACACGAAGTTCAATGCATTTTATGAATTAACGGCTTCTTGGAACTAGTCAACAGTTTTTATGGGTGTTTTGTAATTAATTTTCGTTTATTCCGTATTTTGAGAACATGAAACATAATAATCCAATATTATAGATTGGCAAGCATAACAAAACAGGAATAGATCCATCGGTGCAGTATTGCAATCCGAGCAAGTATTGCAATTTAACACTTTCCGAAGTCACAGGTGTACAAGTACAATAAAACTTGAATCAAAAGTCATTTAGACTTTTTGACGCTCACACGATGCTTGTTAACTTTTAGCGTATGTTGAGTATAGTTAGTACAATAGTACAATATAATTTTTATAATTTGATAATCCCAATCGGATTTTACCCTTTCAACGTTGCTTTTAGCGTTTACCATTTGTAGTCTTGGAACGAATGAGTTTTGAAATTGAGGTCGAAGTTAACTGCAAATCATGCGACAAGTAAGTCACATTTCCTAAGTCACTTCTTACTCTGTAACAAAACGCACCACTTCCTCGTAAACAAAATACTGTCATCTATACTATTCGTCCCTGTTGCTCGATACTTAAACAACTTTTCGTGAAATATACCGTGTATTAAATATTTAAATATTTACGCGAACATTAAAATTACGTTATAAGTAAAGTATCTCAATAAGAACATTCAGAACACAATCAACGTTAAATACTTCGTCAATGTGAATAATAAACTCTGTTAAAGGCATCTATCATAAAATAACTACAGCGATTCTAGTAACAGTGGTACTCATTATATTTGTTAACAAAAATAGGTCATGGTCCAGGATTATCCTTCTTCTTTTCGTCCCCTCGTTCTTTGACTGGAGAGAGTTTATCTGAGTTCTTTGCAACCCTTTTCAGGGTTTCCATTTGGTTGATGAGCATTCTATAAGAAATAAAATATATAATTGGGCTTGTGATATGATCAATCGGTTGTTTCCACAAGTGATGATGATCGACTTACTTTAGTAGATTTTCCGAAGACGACGCGATTTGGAAAACATGAGATGCATCAGCACTACTTAGGTGACCCTCAAACCCATTCGATACGTTGGTGGAACTGCAGGCTGCGCCTTGACTGCTCAGGTCAGCTCCCAATCTTGTCCGAAGTCGTGACATTTCATTGCTCAGAATACTGACCTGCTGTTCAGCGTCAGATGCTCGTTTCTGCAGAAATGAAAAATTACATTCAATGGCAGGTGGTTGAAATAATTAAAGAAGATTTTTTTGTTGAATTATACTAAACGCATTACTATTATATAACTATTTCTTACAATTGCATCAGAATAATTGACTTCCGTTGTTCTAAGTGTTGATTCAAGACTGCTGCAGTTTGTTCTGACTCTGCTAAGTTCATTTTCAAGTTGACTCACTCTGTAGATAATAAGAACATATTATTATATTAACACTGCATACAATGAATACAATAAGTCTAGACATACCTGCAGTTTTTCTCAGTGATTTCATTTCTAAGTCTGTCTAATTCCAACCTTAAACTGTCATTAGATTCAAATCCTGCTCCATGTGGAGACTGATTCCCCACGTCGTTATTGAACTGAGCTCTACTCCGACTATTACGAGACGCCGGTGTTGAAGAAGGTGATCCGCTGATGCCAGAATCGTTGTGATTGAGTTGCATCGGACCATCTGACAAGAAGTCAGGGAGGGCAGGATGAGTATCACCATTTCCGGAATTAGAGTCTTGTCCACTTCTTCGCCTGATACCCCAACCGAATAACATTAGAGTTAAATTACAAATTACAAGATTGCCTTACCCTTGCGACACACGGAGTGGGTTTCTCTGACTAGGAGCAAACTCAGGTAAAATATCGTTCAACACGTTCAAGTCCAGAGACGACCCCCCTCGCTGGACTCGATTGCGCGGCTCAGGTGCTCCAGTCGCTCCTTCCGCGGCCAGAGATTCTAACACTAAATGATCTTGTACGAAGTCAGGCAGCCCCATCGTCATGTCCACTAAGTCAACTGATCCCGTCAAGGGCCCTGCACAAAAGAAAAGATATTTAGGAAGCTCATTAATATTAAATATCCCATAATTTACGAAATGAGTCACCTCTGGCTCCTCTTGGTCTGGTGGGCGCAGGTTGGGGAACAACATCCGAATGCGGCTGAAGGAAATGCTTAAACGACAAAGAGTTTTCATCTCTCGGTCGAGCACCACCCCCTCCCCCCGCAGCTCCTCCTCCTCCTCCAGGTACTCCACCTGCCATACAAATATTCAAAATTCCTCCAAACAACTTTTTTTTACTAAAATCTAATCCCCACTTACCATTGTCCCCCTCCGGCTGATCCCCAGGACGTCCTCTGTTGTTGTCCTCTTCCGATTCTTCCGGAGTGTTTTGATTATTTTTCGGCATGTCTCCTTCCCATCAACCCCGCTTTACTACATTCCAAGACAAGTTTATTATTACAACCCTTCCACCTCCAATTAAGCTCACCCAACAAACCTCCTCTTGTGTCCTTGATAACCCGATCCACGAGACACTCCTTGTTCTGTCAACTTCTCCGACTCTTATCCCTCCTGACAATAAATATTCGCTCCTCAACAATGCTTAACGAGGAGGAAGTCTGGTGTGTGTGTGACTTATGACTAATCACGTCTAGGATTCATCTCGTGGGTCTCCTGACTTATAATCTCTGGAGGAAAACTCTTCTGTGGAGGAATGAATGTCCAGTTCCTCGTTAAAAAGATGAGTGAGAGTATTATTCGCAGTGTGACAACCAAAACAACGAAGTTCTCTATGCTCGGGGGATGTGCCTCTGCATGTGTCTCTCTGTCGATTCCCCAGTCCGGCAACTCTGAACCAGAACAGTCATCACCAACACCAACACATTCTCAGAGAACCAGCCAGGAACTCATTACACCGGAAGAACCAATTAATTGACAAGTTAATTAATTAGGAGAGTGTCAAGTGTTGCGGGAGGCGTGTCAGTCAGCTGAGATGTCTTCTCCTCCGACCAGTCCGTCGTCGTCCTCCTCCTCCTCCTCCCCGCCGACTTCCCAGGTGACCTTCGCCCTGCAGGCCTTCTCCAAAGTGATCCTCCATGTCACCAAGTACCCACAGCACCCCGTCAACGGCCTCCTCCTCCGGAAGAAGAAGAGTGGCGGCGCGGGGGACCCTGCCGTGGGGGGACGTCAACTTGTCATCCAGGACGCCATTCCTCTTCTCCATTTGTGCAAGTTCACGACACCCATGATGGAAATCGCTTTGGCTCAGGTGAGTTATTACTTAATAAGAGTGTGTTAATTAGGGCAATTAGTTAATTGGATTTTGATTAATTACACAGACGGATCAGTATTGCAAAGGTGCCGGGATGGAGATCGTGGGTTACTATCAAGCGAATGAAAGCCTTAAAGACAACAATCCCGATTTCGTGGCTTCCAGAGTAGCCGACAAGTTAGCGGAAGTCAACCCGAATATTTTGGTTCTGATGGTAAAATACAGTCAAGTTTAATTAGGCCTTAGGGAGAGATTTGTGAAAGATTTATTGAGTGGAATTTATATTTTTAGATAAACAACGAAATGCTTAATTCCAATTTGGAATGCGCCCCATTCAACTTGTACCAATGGTCTGATGGAAAACTGAAGTCGAAAGAGTCCAGAGTGGCCCTTCTGCCGGATGAAGACGGAGCCCTGTCAACAGTCTCGGCGTTAATACAAGCAAAGGCTTATAGAAACCTTGTGGACTTTGATAATCATATGGACGATATTAGTCTGAACTACTGGACCAATCCTACCGTGAATGAGAAAATAGAAGAGTTGTCATCTTGATTGAGGTGACGACGGTAGATCTTCACAGTTTAAGAAGTTTACGAAGTTGATTTTGTGCTGGTAAAAATAATACTAACGATCAGTGAGCGCCTTACTTTGCCCCGTTGTAAAGGGAACTCTTCACACTTTTAGTCACTCACAGACTGATAAGTGCTGAGTAAGCAGCGACTAAACTATGAAGAGTTCTCTTTATCATTTGGCTTTTAGTGTTGGAGAATTTGTAAATTGTTCGATGGAGCTACATAACAATAATAATATTCTTAAGAATAGATGTTCCCGAGTTGTAACTTGTAATATATAATAACGAGTGTTTGTTAGTGGTCCAAGTTTAAAAGAAATTCATAAATATACACTTTTGGTCATTCCCTACAATATACGAGTAAACAAGTTGTTATTCTTCCTTTTAGAGATTTAAATGTATGGTAATATTTTATAAACATTTCCTGCTGTTCACTCGAGTGTACGAGTATTTAAGATTTTTTCAATTTTTCACGGTGCAAAACTTTATGGTGACTTGAGAATCGAATGGTTGTAGGAGGTCATGATTGTGAGGTAATATGCTTCCATGATCAAGAATTGACTTTAACTAGTTGATTAGATTTTGGCCTTTGAATGTAAGATACAGCGACAGTCAGTCATTAGTGACTTGAGTAGGTGAAAAGCAATTTGCTGGTTAATGCAAATCACAAGAACAACATTTAAACAGGACACCTCCTCCGGTCTGCTGATAGGAATGACTGTATGACACTATTAGTTTATCATACGAAAATTATAGCTTTCAATATTCATCTCCTTTATAAACGTGACACGAGTCTGTAGAGGTATAATAAGTGTGGAAACCCTGGTCCCGTCCTTAGATTGATCTGTAGAAGTCTTACATGTTGCAGTGTAAGCAAGATTTTAATGTAAACGAATTGTTGGTAGTTATTTTAGCCTTATGTTGTTTTTGCCATAAGCAGTGAACGATAAAAAGTACGAAATACACATAATATTATGTAATAAATATTTTGTAACTCTACAAAGTCAAAAACTAACCATTATTTTCTCTGCGTAGACTCTTATAAATTTCTTTATACTGAACTCAGCCCTTCTTTCTGTGCAAAGCTGCCATATAAATCCATACCGAGTAGACACTCGCCGGATAAGCATGAGCATAAGCTGCCAGGGCGAATTCAACGTCTGGTGTGTCTATACTGTGAACTCCAGTGGCAAAAACAGTTTCAACTATCGATTCCATGTTGATGTATGGCTGGTGAATGGGAAATCCTGTCATCTGCAACAAACCAGATAGGATTATTATTATAAGTTCGCAAGCCACTATTATCAACTCTCTCTCCTCACTTGATAAGACGATGTAATTTCCTTCAGTTCCACAAGATGCTCTTCATTAATACTCGTAACCGATCCCGATTGAACACTCATGGCCGTTTCGATACTTCCACTTCCATGATGAGTCTCACCCGACCGACTTCTACCAGATTTATTTTCTTCCAGTCTCGGGAGTAATTTCCGTAGAGTTGCACTGCAGTATCTGTTCCAATTAGTCCTGAGGAAAGTAAAGAGAGACTGGATTAGCATGAGATTCACGTGAATACAGCACATTTGGTCGTAAATTTAGTTTTTGCTTCGGACATACTTGGAAGTCTTCCTCCATTTCATAAAAACTTCTTTCAAATGTCTTTCTATTCTTTGAGCTAAGCTGTTGGCTTGATTTTGATCTGAAGTTTTGTACCTAAAGATTAGTAAAATATTTCTACTGTAAGGGACCTGTGAGGGATAGATCTGTTTATCTGTATCTTAGTTTAACATACTTTATGGGTCCGATTTGGACGCACGGAATCTTGTCCTCTGAAATTGGTTTAGGAAATAAAGGAAGCCAGGATTTGGCTTTTCCAATGTCCCACTCTAGTTGATAAGGTCGATCTCCTTCTGACATATTAGCCCACATCTGCATCACCACAAGCATTGTTTTAACACAAATTCATAGAAGTAATTAATTAATTACAATCCTTCAGTACATTCTGCCTCCCTATGACTGCCCACACTTCCTCGAGTGGACAGAAGCTGTCATTACTATTGTAGTATTCTCCAGTGCATGGGTTCCATATCAGAGTTGCA
This sequence comes from Isotomurus plumosus, assembly GCA_034696705.1. NCBI lineage: Eukaryota > Metazoa > Arthropoda > Collembola > Entomobryomorpha > Isotomidae > Isotomurus > Isotomurus plumosus. The sequence goes on from JAQIWV010000084.1 coordinate 7,146, forward strand.
TTCTGCAAATTCTTGGGAACTCCTTTGCCATCCTCAACTCCCTGAAGTAGAAAAGAAGCATTTTCATACATTGAACAACAGCAGATGCTCCAATCACATTTTTTTTGTTTAAGGTTATATACTTTGAAAGACGTAAGGACGTAAGTAGCTGGGCCATCCGGAATGGCATTTCCCTGGAGAATCCAGCAAGGCACGTTCAAATATGTAAAATAGCAAGCAAGCAGGACTGCATGGTCTTCGACACCTCCTCCCGGAGTCATTATGAAAACCTGTAGAAATATCGATTTCCCGTAAAGTTTGGCACTTCATTTCCAAAGGTGTAATAAGCTTGGCTTTTACATCAGAAGTGAACCAGAGACTGTAGTCTGTGATTCCCAGAGTGGAATCTCTCACTGCAGGAAACAAAGACACGTAATGGGAAAGTTCCTCCATGACGTGAAGTACGTTTGCCTCTACAAATCCATTTCTGATTTATTAAAATTTAATACAAGGCTGCGCTACTGAGACTGAGATTAATTTACCTGCATGCAGAAACACGTCGGGAGGATGAATCGATTTCAAATATCTCGTACAGAGAATCGTATCTCCATCTACAGTCATCACAAGTGGTCGGACTAGTCGGTCTGGAAACTTTTTCTCGAATCCGTTTTTCCAGGTTTTTATGAATGACATCATTTCGTCAGTTTCACCTGAAGAACAGACGCTGTCCTGTAGACGCAACAGATAATTAAGATAAGATATAGAGCTGGATGAAATAAATCTATACATCAACTTGCCTTGGTTGGTGGGAGCGGTTGAACCGAAGGCTGCAATGTTATGAAAATAGTGACAAAAGCACTTTTCTGTGTCCCCACGACTTCCTTGGAAGGCTGAGGGGGCGAATTCCCTGGGACAGGTCCCCAGAACTGACCTGCCATTCCTTGAGCTTCGTATCCCAGCAGAATGTGGGGTGTGTTGAGACGGAAGGTTCCTTCGATCTATTCCATAATATTCCAGTAGATACGTCAATGTCACCAAAACTACTGATCTGTTTAATTAATTAATCACATACTCGTCCGTTGGTGTACAAAGTGGAGAAAGGGATTGCAATGGATCCCAACCATCTCTTCTCCATGCGATGGTGGATATCCGTGTCCCTTCGTCGATCATCTTCCAAAATATCCACAGCTACTTCGTCATAAGCGAGTAGGTAGATAAAGTCATCCATCTTACTCAAGTTTGATTGTGAGAAGTCGTCGTTGGGAACCCTAAGACAAATCTGTCTGCAATCATTTGCTTAATTAAAAGTTAACTCTCTAAGTTTACGATAGATTAAGGTCCAACTCTTGATTCCAAGTAGGATTCGATCCTAAAGCTGTTGTGGTCCTTGCCACATTCCGTTGGAACCAGATTTCAATAAATGGTCGAACTGTTGAGTAGTTGTTTCTCTCCAGTCGCTTCTTTCCAATGGAAACTCCAGTCATCGACTCAGTTGCTGGAAGAAAGCAGGATTCAAATCATAACACGAGGTTTATTTAAAAAATTGTATTTTCGACTTACTTAGCAAACCCGCATCAGAATCTTTTCGCAGTGGTAAGTTAAAAGCTCTGACAATATTAGCGACAAGACCAATTTTAGTGTCCACTAGATTTGAAGCTTGAAATCGCTTTCGATCTTTTCTGATGGGTCTCAGTGGCCGACGAGGTTGAAAGAACTGCATGAGATTCAGTCCCAAAGTCCTGCACAATTCATATCATCAGTGAAAGCGGAATAAGAATACAAGAACTCGTTGGATTATTAATAAATTAATATTAATACCCAATATCAGGAATCTGTTCCTCGATAACCATATCCTCAAAAGTAATTTGCCTCAGGGAACTCTCAAAGATCTGAAGGACATTTATTCTCATTTCCTTTATTTTTTCCAAGCGATTCGACTCGTAAATGATATCGTCATCCATCATTCGTTTCCTTCCTGACTTCATCAAGTTCTTGTCAGTTCCATTGGCCAACCTTTTCTTTTCGCTTTTAAGTCGTCTCTCGTAAGCCTAAGCAGATAAAAGACGTCAGCAAAACTAACAATAAAATTTTATGGTTGTAATTAACCTGAAAAGGGTCCATTGAGATTTCCTTGTCATCCATAGGAATCATTTTCAAGTTCCTGAATTCCCTGATGCCCTTGTCCCTCAATTCCAACGCACGAAGTCTTATGGACTTTTCTATACTCTCCATGGAACAAAAGTCAGACTCCTTCAAAGATCCTTCGATAGTCCTTTGAGGATGCTCAATCGTCTCATCGGGATCTTCCAAGTCTTTATTCAACCCAATTTCAGTGTCTCCTTGACCCTTTGCCTGTTAAGTCAGAAGCAAATGAGATGAGCAATCAGGTACAAAAGTTAGATTGATTTCTACCTTTCGTGTCTCATTGTTTTTGGGGTCGTTTGGGTCCAACTGAGAAATATCTGAAAGTTTCCTTCCCTCTGACTGATCATCTTCCGTAGTTGTGAGTTGGCCTTTGAAGTCCTTCGAACATAAAACTGCTCCGTCCTTGTCGACAGTCCATCCACATCGAAGAGTTACCAGTCCACTAGTTTTGGCTGCCTCGTACTGCTTACCCATTATGTCAAATGCAGATCCACTTCCTACTCCACCGTGGGAAGGTTTCGTAGTTGATTCTGATGTAAAATACAATTTTTGGGGAGTACATCTCTCGATTGTGGATTTGCTATTGTAAAAAATCAGTCTCACAATTGTATTCAGTACAAAAACAATAAAATCTAAAATGTAATGTGTGCAGACCTGGATGGCAACGATACCCGAATAACTGGAGTTATCATTTTGATTCCAGTCTCTTCTATTTGCAGTTCCAGAAGTTCCGGCCATTCTGAAATGCTGATGGGCACTTTGAATCCCAAAAATGATGAGAAATCTTGTCCAACGTCTCTTGGTTTAGAAATGAATATCTGAGGTCCATCATGATATGTTAAAATTGGAGATATGATGTTTCTTCTATTTAAAACTATTTATAGCAACGAGTCTCACCTCTTTCCCATTAAACCAAATGTGTATTTCAACTTGGCTGGTTTTTAAGACCTTGCGTCTTTTCTTTTCCTTGTCAGCACTATAGGTTAATCGGTTACAAAACATTTAATTTAAAACATTGGAATCATTACATTATTATCGTACCTGTCAGGAAGTTGGTTGTTCGGGGTAATCGTAGCAGTGTAGTTTAGCTCCAGTGAAATAACAGGGTCTCCTGGAATTCGTCTCATCTCTCGATATCTTTAAGAAAAAAACCTTATAATTATTATTCCAGAAATCCAGAAACTAGTTTGTGTGAAGTTACCGTTTCTCCAGGACCCTTTTGACCTCATCCACGTCTGGTTTCAACGGAGCTCGGGGTCTCCGAGAAGAAGGAGATTCCTCCTCGGACGTCTCCTCTTCCGAATTCACTTTAGTTTTCTTTGCTTTCTTTTCCTTCCATTTCTTCGTCCTTGCTCGAAACCTGGCCATTTCAAATTCGAACTGTTCCTCAGCCTCCTCTTCAATATCCTGGAAGTCTTCCTGCATCTCTTTCGTCCACAACTCCTGGTCCTCCTTCGGGTCAACGGGAAGCTCGATTATTGTCAGTTTCAGGGAGGTGCTGACATATCCTAATCAATACAAATGAGGTATCTCGGTATCTGCTGAGATATCTTAAAGGCAATTCGACCGCACCTTGATCTTCCCGAATCTTCTTCAGATTTTTCCACGTCTCCAGGACGGAAGTGATGGATCCCTTGTCCTCCCAGAATCCCTTGTCTCTCGATAAAGTGCATCGCTTAACTTCCTTCCGATATCGAAGTAGTCTGTCTCTGTGCTGCTTAAGCTGGCTTGAGTACTCACTTTTATTGGAATTGCCGTTTACTAAGTCCTTTTCCATTTCAGATTTCAGCTTATCCATCGCCAACTTTGTGTGGGCGATTGCTTCCCTTAAAGCTTTCAGTTTGTTAATCGCTCTGTCAGTTGTTCTTTTACTTCTCCTGCAGTTAGGCAAACGATTTAGCAAAGGAAATCGGACTTAATTAATTAATCTTTACCTGAGGGAGTATTCCTCGAAGTCTCTCTCCAGAGAGGCAGCTATGACGTGTTCCTTACTGAACAACGGATGGTGACTGAATTTAACAAACCCCAAGTCTATTTCGATTTCGTACTTTTGAGTTGGATCAATTTTAAGTTTTTGGAACTCATGAAGGCGTGCCTGCCAAACAAAATAGATAATTATTGTACATCTCATGTGCATCTGTCCATATTCTTTCCTGAGTCTCTGTAGTCTGTATTAAAAACCCGATTTCCCAAGATTGATTCTCATGCTTACCGGAGAAAACACCAATTTCCTTTTGAACTCTTCATCCTTCTCTTGATCTTCCTAAAATAGCTGCACTATTTCTGAGCGATAAGGATCTGGGAAGCTGAGTAGATTTCCATCCGGTCCAAACCACTTCCTACATTACAACCAAACTGATTATGTACTGCAACAGTGCAACTCATTAGGAATCTCGGCATTTGAGTGAATTAATTACAAAAGGTCTTCCGTAAGAAGCCGTCGCTCCAATCTGTTTCTGTTACTTGCGGACGTCTTTGCAGGTTCCCCGACGTACAAGCCGTCGTTTCCAACTGCTCTCGCTTCTTCATCGGTCGATTTTTCATCTTCTGGCACTGCACCATTCATTTTCATAATGAAATCGAATTGTAAAGCTTCAAAGTAAATGAAATTCAATGCACTCACCTGGATTGGATGATGGAAGGTACAAAAGTTTCCGAAACCTCTCCAGTTCTTCCAGTGACTGTTGAGTAGGTTCTTTGAACGCAACGACATTCCACAGATTCCTTTAAAACAACATAAGAAAAGATTAATTTATTTCTTGGAATGTATTTTTGAAAAGGAGGCTGACTGACCCGTCTCGAGAGAGGGAACTTCCCAGAAGCGCTTCATTTTCGTGTGCTAGAAGTGCGGCTGTGGAAATCTTTATGTTTCCCTGCGACCCTTCCTGCTGGATGGCTGCGTCGCTTTCACGGTCCGTTTCCGAGTAGCTTCCAGCACTGCTGCTTCCCCCACTCCGACTCTCCTCCCGATCTTTCGACTTGAAGAGGGAAGACTCCTTGAGGGACTCTTTCCGTCGAGACCCTTGGCTGGTCGACTTCGGACTCCCGTCGATTATGTCGACAACTGTATGTTCTTTCTCCGAAGAGTATCTTCTGCCCTTTTGAAACTTGCTTGGTTTCTGAGGCTTCTCTGTGTCTCTTGTGGGGGGCTCGTGCAGAGGAGATGATTGGATGAAGAATGACTTTTTCCCCTTTCTATCGGGTTGGGGGGACAAAGTCTCCCCTGCGTCCCATTTCGAACGGTAAGCCTGAGTCTTACTCATGACTTATAGTGTTATGTTATCATCTGTAAGTCTATTGAAAGCGAGGGGAAAGCACGATGCAGGAAGCCAGAATCGAGAGATGTTTTCAGTGTGAAATCCATTCATCCGGGCATCTTGTGTTGTGTCCCTTCCCTGGTTACCGTCTCCGGGTTCCCTTCTTCTGAAAGTAGGGACGCTGTTGTGTGACTCCAAGTCCAAACCCAACCGTTAACCGATTCATCCACATTCATTCTATTTACCCTTCGGTGAATTCTAAAATAAAATCATTGTTTATGCACAGGACGCATTAGTCTCATGACTCGCTCACATGGTGTTTTATAGAAACTTCTATGGAAGGAAAAGAATTAATATATGAGATTACGACTGTGTTCATGTTCATGACTTTCTTGAAGTATTTTTAATTGATTTACATTTGCAGAAGAATTTCTGCTTCTAATGAAGAATCTAGAATAATAAAGCCAATTTATGTGTGCCCTTGCATAAGACAGCTTTATTCTTTTATTTTCAATTTTAACAGCTACAAGTGAAGGGCAATAAAATAAAATAAATTAAGTATTATATCAGTATGAATTTGGTGTGGATGAGGGAGGAAGTAGTCGTTTACTAGCTTACTTAGCATACTATGTCCAACCTGGGCTGAACTTTTTACTCGATTCGATACATATTATTCTCGATACTTAACTATTTATTGATGAATGATTGAATGATAAGATACTTGTAGTCGAATCTCCGAGTGTAATAGTACCCTGCAAATCGGCTTCTGGAGGATTTGCATGTGCAATCCAAAGTATCCAAACAAACAAACAATAATACTCCATTTAAGCTTGTGCACTTTATAGTGAGCTAAAAATTGCTAACTACAATCGGTATTCAATTTCAATACAAGACTTTCGCCCTCATACTTGCACTAGAAATAACACGTACATCTTAAGCAAGTATTATTAAATATGAAATACACGCAAAAGGGTTGATATTGATACGAACCACAATGCTTGAGTGTAGGATGGCACTTTGCATGTTAGTTTGAGCGAATGTTGGGTAGTTGGGTTAGTATCTTTAGCGTTAAGCTTCATCTTAAACCGGTTAAACGTAAAACCAAACATCACGCGATCACGTAGTTCGTATTGGTAATAGAAAGCAAATATTTAAGCATTTATTTAGATGTAATGAGCTGGAAGAGAAGGTATTAATGTATTTAAGTAAAGAGTGGAAAACAAAAATGATACGAGTTCTGGATTTACGGATTATATATTTTTAAATCTACGACTTTAGTACCGATATTCTCACTCAAGTTTACCAGAATTAACTTAAGTAATGATTGATAATAAATATCAAAACTTTATTTTATTATGAATTTAAAAAAATCTGGACTTGAGAGTAGTTTGTTTATTTATACCTAATGGAGAATTAAGAATTCTGGATCAAATTATTGAGAACTCGACTTATGTAAATAGAAATATAAAACTTGCACATCGATTTATGATACTCACTTGAGCTTACCATCAATAACTCTGTCAAATCTGTTTGACAATAGTTAATTATGCAAGTAGAAGCGATTCTGTTACGTCGTATAAAAAACTATGCTTGTCTTATTCCTAATGTTGAATCGTGTGGTGTCTAATAATCCCCAAAATGTTTTTGTAGTAAGCGTGAAACATCATAGACGACTTAAGGTTCAGTTAGGTCCACAAGAAAACATCTTTTACCTTAGTTAAAGTCATTAGAGGCCTAGACCTGAAATAAGGTTTAGTTGGATCCATCATGCCTGTGCCCGTGAACGCTGTGCAAGACCGAGTGGGATCTCCACGAAGAACGCCGAGACGCAGGATGAACAGGAATGAAGATTGGTTAAATTGGACTTTCTTTCGGGCGATTAAGAAAATGAAGATAGCTGGACTACGCCACGCTCTAAAGGAAGGAATAGGCTGGATAGAGCGGTAAGAAGCTACAATTGATTATTTCTATTGTAGTAGTACACAGTATCAGTATTTACACAGCACAGCGTATTTCTATTACGCACATTTCATATGTAATCAGATTATCAGATCATGCTTCGCTGCTGTTTCAAGCCCAACAATGGAAGGTCAATTTTATAATTAAGTTTATTAAGACTTTTTCGACAATTTAATTTTTAATACTTTTGATTTGAAAGATACATTCAACAAATTAACACTTTAAAATGTCTTAATATTATTTACTTGTGTTCTGTTAATCTGCTGCCATCTGAAACCCCCTCTAACTTCGGTGTACATAAATACAGACGTGTGATCAGGCTAAATCTGTTTAAAAATCACCATTAAGTTCATTTTCTTCCATTTTCTCTAAACTTTCGACTCACCTGTTTCATTAACGCACCACCGAAAGGCAGGATGGCCTACCATTATAGGGTTGTCTAATTTCTTTGCAAGTATTTCATTTCCTTCCATGCATTTAGTACCAGGTCCACAATTTTCATCCAAAGAAGTCGACTGTGTAACTAATCCACATTGGTACATTTGATTTTCCACACAATTAGTTTGTCTCACTTTCTCATTTGCTACTTTGTTCATCTCAAGCATCTCGTATCCACAATAAGTCCATTTCGCTTTTGCTCCATGCGGACAAACACAATTTTTGTCTCTGTAATTTGCATTTATTGAGTTTGACAGAAAAGTCAAAATGCAGCAGGCTATCGTGATCACACACTTGATCATTTTTTCAAAAAATGATGAGTGTATTTTTAAAACATCAAAATTTTTTTTAAATAAGTTCCGGCGTCCGGTCACTTTCCTTCTTCAAACAAATATTTATGTATCAATGATTGCTCTCACAATCAGTCCAG